>CM050322.1:70258677-70383677 GCA_027475135.1 Bactrocera correcta | reverse complement strand
TGTACAGAAAAGATGGTTTTCCAGCTCGTGAGCACGCCACGGCTGTGTGAAGAACATAGCATTTCCAAATTTATGCCTCACACTATGTCCTTTAGGTCCTGTTGATTGTCATCCTAAATGCAATTTTCACTGGAAACGGAATACGTTTGAACTGAAATGGAAAATCGTTAGAACTCAAAGGAATTCGTAGAATCAAGCATTCTTCCCTTTGTATTCGATAGGTGCGTCACAATCAGTCGGGTTCCATTACATAGTTTCGGCGCATGAAGATTGCAAAACATAATAACGACGCATCCTACTTTGAGATGCAAATGATGCGGTGGCATACCAAGCCTGTTCTGACGATCAATTGACTTGTATGAGCGCAAGTCTCCCGCAATTTATATCGAACCACCGGAATGCCGATGTTTATATCGAAAAGTATGCGAACATCATTTTCATTCCAGTGATTAACGTGTTCCAGCAATTGTAATTTCTGGATTACTTCTCCAAAAATTTGCACACATCGAACCATTCACAGTACGCAATGACTCAAATGAAATTGAACCCCGTACATTTATCAATAGCAACCGAAGGTATAAGTAATCGTCGTTTTTCGGGTGGATTATGTAAATTCGTCCTACGGAATTAGTTTAGAACTCACCTGGATGTCAATCTACTGGCCTTGCTTTCTGCTTAACAATTTCTTCGACGATGCATTCCATGTATAACATCAAGGTATTTCCGAATAGAGCAATGTTATCACAAACGGATCACTGACGAAAGTTGAGAAAAAACTCGACAATGTTAATTTTGTTGCTGGCGATGTTTCCACTGGCTATACTGTATTCTCTGGGTTGAAAAACACTCTTTTCCCATTCTCCAAATTAACTGCGAGACGCAAAACAGTCGGAAAACGTTCATGAATTGCAAAAGTAAATATCCTACAAAGCGCTTTATTGCAGTTCACGTATCGGCCGTATCGTTCAAGACCAATAATCGCCATGTTGCTTCTTTTGGTGACGTACTTACAAACGTATTTTATCGATTTCACCAAACTGCAATACTAAACACTGATATGAGTTTTGAATATGAATTATACAATAATGATGAATATAGTACCATTGATCGTTGTCAACTTCGATATTCACTCTTCTAAGTTGAATGCTGAATGTTCTGTTATCTGGTGAGCGACGCCGATAGAGTTGATATCCATCATTTCCAGTTTGTGTTTCCGAAAGAAAAGCACATGGATAGTGTTTCGTGCATTTATTGTCAGACATACAAACCGAAAAGGGATTGTAGTGTCCGCAAGGTCCATGAACCATATTGGTTTCCACCATTTCATATAATACTGAATCTTTCTCTACATCAGGAATTTCCGGAGAAATGATTTCATCAATTTGATCTGGTGTAACCACCATCCACCATACAAAGAAGAATGTGTGCGTGCGGAAAACGTCTATTTTGCCACTCAACAGAGTACATCTAGCATCCAACAGCACCATATATACGTTGCTTCAAGATAAAGTCAATCAAACATCGCAACTGTTGTTTGAAAAGTCGTGCTGTGACATCGTGACGATCGCTTGCTGATTGACCGCGAATTCCGCACGTATGTCACCGCATCCTGGGAGTACTTCTTGCCTTGCCTTGGGCTGCCATACTTTGATGGCAAAAAGAACAACGACCGATATTAGGGCGACCTCTTGGTGTCTTCGCAACAAATTTCAATCTGCAATTGACATCTTTGTGTGAAACACACGTAAAGTTTTCTCTGAATAATTTTGAATATTTTTTCTTTTGAATAGCCAGAATAAAAAAGCAAGCGACCGAAATTGAACTATTCAAATAATTTAAAAATCAAAATATTGAAAAACAAAACAAACAAAAATTGAAAAAAAAAAATTGTATGGAAAAAAGTTACTTTTTGGAATTATACAATTTTATCGAGTTTTCATTGTTTTTAATATGTATTCTGCTATTCGGTGCGGAGACAAATCCAACGAATCAATAACCATGAAAATTGGTTCAGCAGATCTCGAGTTATAAGTGTTCGAACAAACCAGTCTTTGTTTTATATACATATATCGATTTAAATTTTTATTTTAATAGGAATTTGTTTGGTGTTTGTATGTCTTATAGACGACTATGTAGTTGTACTTGTATGTATTTGCAAACGAGTGCTCTCATAAGAGATCAATGCACATATGTACATATGTATGTACGCAATCCTGCTTATTTTTGCTTACCAAAGAACTAGAGGTATTGCCGAAAATGTGCCAATTTGGACTTTAAATTTATAAAATGAATTGTTCGCGATATTTTTTCTTTTTTGTGTATTTATGTAAATATAAATTTTAATACTTTCTTTACCGAACCGTTTAATTTCTTGCGAATGTTTCTTGAAAGTATGAAATAATTTGTGGTACCTTAGTAGGTTCCGTATATACTTATGTATAAGTATATGCAAGCGTGAGTATATCCTTTTTTCGTTGAGTGATCGCGCGATCAAACTATTAATTTTTTTCAATCCCATCATGAAAAAGTTCCCTGAAAATTTGAGCCCTTAATAACGGGTGATTTTTTTGAGGTTAGGATTTTCATGCAGTAGTATTTGACAGATCACGTGGGATGTCAGACATGGTGTCAAAGAGAAAGATGCTCAGTATGCTTTGACATTTCATCATGAATAGACTTACTAACGAGCAACGCTTGCAAATCATTGAATTTTATTACCAAAATCAGTGTTCGGTTCGAAATGTGTTTCGCGTCCGTGTCCGATGAGCGATGAGGCTCATTTCTGGTTGAATGGCTACGTAAATAAGCAAAATTGCCGCATTTGGGGTGAAGAGCAACCAGAAGCCGTTCAAGAACTGCCCATGCATCCCGAAAAATGCACTGTTTGGTGTGGTTTGTACGCTGGTGGAATCATTGGACCGTATTTTTTCAAAGATGCTGTTGGACGCAACGTTACGGTGAATGGCGATCGCTATCGTTCGATGCTAACAAACTTTTTGTTGCCAAAAATGGAAGAACTGAACTTGGTTGACATGTGGTTTCAACAAGATGGCGCTACATGCCACACAGCTCGCGATTCTATGGCCATTTTGAGGGAAAACTTCGGACAACAATTCATCTCAAGAAATGGACCCGTAAGTTGGCCACCAAGATCATGCGATTTAACGCCTTTAGACTATTTTTTGTGGGGCTACGTCAAGTCTAAAGTCTACAGAAATAAGCCAGCAACTATTCCAGCTTTGGAAGACAACATTTCCGAAGAAATTCGGGCTATTCCGGCCGAAATGCTCGAAAAAGTTGCCCAAAATTGGACTTTCCGAATGGACCACCTAAGACGCAGCCGCGGTCAACATTTAAATGAAATTATCTTCAAAAAGTAAATGTCATGAACCAATCTAACGTTTCAAATAAAGAACCGATGAGATTTTGCAAATTTTATGCGTTTTTTTTTTTTAAAAAGTTATCAAGCTCTTAAAAAATCACCCTTTATATAAGGGGCATCGCCGGACACTTGTGCAAGTAAATATGTGTGAAGTTCGTGCATTGCCAATGATGACACCCTCCAATCATATAGTGAACATCTTAAAAATTATACATATGATACATCAAGTTAAAGAAAACATCTTCTATTTTATTTTTGGAAACTTAAAAATAGTAATAAATTCATTCACTGCGTAAAATTTTGAGAAATAACTCGCAACATACAAAATTCGTTCAACACAATTAACCGGAAAATTATAAGAAGTAACCTTCTACAAGTTACGGTACTTCTGATCACTGTGGAATTTCACTAGAACAAACTCTGAATATTCTTTTTTGCGTACTAGTAGTTACCGGTATGTCTGTCAGTAAGCCACACGGAAATATGACGCCCCCGCGTACTCATACTTGTACTGAAATTCGGAAGCTAATTATTTTAGTTTTCTGACCGGTATTTCGGTTTTTACCGAAAGCTACTTATCACCGTGTGGCAACCGGTGTTGTACAATAAAATGAGAATAAATTATTTTTTTTTTTTTGTTTTTGGAAATTAAATAAACCAAAATGAGAATAACTGGGTGAGTTATTGTATGCAAAATAAGAATAACTGGATTTTCCTACGGTAAATTTTCTTGTGCTTAAATGCGAATATGGGAACGCTGGTTTTGCGAAGAAACATGAAATCCACAATTGTTTCTTGAAGAAAATTCAAAGTAATCGTTAAATTCATCCTAAATTAGTTAAAATCGGGTACTGAAAATTTTCTCGTACAACTCATCGTTCCATCGAATGCGATATTCGCCGTGCGCAAAGGACTGTAAATCTTTCGCAGAACCTTTCTCTCGAAAACTCTTAAGGTCGACTCATCGGTTGTTGTCATCGTCCAAGCCTCTGCACCATATAGCAGGACGGGAATTATGAGCGACTTATAGAATTTGGTTTTTGTTCGTCGAGAGAGGATTTTACTTTTCAATTGCCTACTCAGTCCGAAGTAGCACCTGTTGGCAAGAGTAATCCTGCGTTGGATTTCCAGGCTGACACTGTTGGTGGTATAAATACTGGTTGCCACATAGACGAAATTATCTACAACTTCAAAGTTATGACCATCAACAGTGACGTGAGAGCCAAGTCGCGAGTGCGACGACTCTTTGTTTGATGACAGGAGATATTTCGTCTTGCCCTCGTTCACTGCCAGACCCATTTGTTTTGCTTCCTTGTTCAGTCTGGAGAAAGCAGAATTAACGGCGCGGGTGTTGAGGCAGATGATATGAATATCATCGGCATACGCCATACGCCACTCTTATAAAAGATTGTACCTGCTCGATTAAGTTCTGCAGCTCGAATAATTTTCTCCAGGAGCAGATTGAAGAAGTCGCACGATAGGGAGTCGCCTTGTCTGAAACCTCATTTGGTATCGAACGGCTCGGAGAGGTCCTTCCCGATCCTGACGGAGCTTTGGGTGTTGCTCAACGTCAGTTTACACAGCCGTATTAGTTTTGCGGGAATACCAAATTCAGACATCGCGGCATAGAGGCAGCTCCTTTTCGTGCTGTCGATTGGTGGTGCGTGTCGATTCTTCTTTCACGGGCCTTTTCCAAGATTTGGCGCATAGTGAATATTTGGTCGGTTGTTGATTTGCCAGGTCTAAAGCCACACTAATAAGGTCCAATCAATTTGTTGACGGTGGGCTTTAATCTTTCACACAATACGCTTGATAGAACCTTGTACGCGATGTTGAGGAGGCTTATCCCACGGTAGTTAGAGTAAATTGTGGGGTCTCCTTTTTTATGGATTGGACATAGCATACTTAAATTCCAATCGTTGGGCATGCTTTCGTCCGACCATATTTTGCAAAGAAGCTGATGCATGCTCCTTATCAGTTCTTCGCTGCCGTGTTTAAATAGCTCGGCCGCCAGTCCGTCGGCCCCTGCCGTTTTGTTGTTCTTCAGGCGGGCAATTGCTATTCGAACCTCTTCATGGTCGGGCAATGGAACGTCTGCTCCATCGTCATCGATTGGGGAATCGGGTTCGCCTTCTCCTGGTGTTGTACGTTTACTGCTATTCAGCAGGCTGGAGAAGTGTTCCCTCCATAATTTAAGTATGTTTTGGGCATCGGTGACTAGATCACTTTTGGGGGTTCTACAAGAGTATGCTCCGGTCTTGAAACCTTCTGTAAGTCGCCGCATCTTTTCGTAGAATTTTCGAGCATTACCCCTGTCAGCCATCTTATCAAGCTTTTCGTACTCACGCATTTCGGCCTCTTTCTTTTTCTGTCTACAAATGCGTCTCGCTTTCCTCTTCATTCCACACTGCACTCCTCGTCGTCGTACCAGCTGTTCTTTTACTTTCTGAAAACCAATGGTTTCGGTGGCAGCTGTACGTAAGGAGTTTGAAATGCCGTCCCACAGTTCCCTTATACCGAGTTGTGGACGAGTGCTCTCAGAGAGCAGGAGTGCAAGCCGAGTAGAAAATCTTTCGGCTGTCTGTTGTGATTGACGTCAAACCTTCCTTGTGTTTGTTGGCGTGCGTTTTTTGCTGCACAGAGACGGGTGCGAATTTTGGCTTCAACAATATAGTGGTCCGAGTCGGTGTTAGGACCTCGGAGCGCACGCACATCTAAAACACTGGAGACGTGTCTTCCATCTATCACAACATGATTGATCTGGTTGGTAGTTTTTCGATCCGCAGACTGCCAGGTAGCTTGATAAATCTTCTTATGCTGGAGTCTAGTACTACAGATAACCATATTTCGATCAGCCTCAATCCATTTGGTAATGTTTCCTTGTGGAAGCTGAATTTACCGACCGTAGTGCCAAAGATACCTTCTTTGCCCACCCTGGCGTTAAAGTCGCCAAGCACGATTTTGACATCGTGGCGGGGGCATCTCTCATAAGTGCGCTGCAAGCACTCATAAAAGGCATCTTTGGCCACATCGTCCTTCTCTTCCGTCGGAGCGTCAGCTATATGTTGAAGAACCTCGCTTTGATGCGGATTGTGGCTAGACGTTCATTCATAGGAGTGGATGATAGTACTCAGCGAAGGAGTCTCTCTCCCACCACGAATCCAACACCAAACTTGCGCTCCTTTATATGGCCACTTTAGTAAATGCCACAAGGACCTACTTGTCTCTGTCCTTGTCCCGTTCATAGCATTTCTTGGACGGCGGTGATGTCAGCCTTTATTTTCTCGAGGACATTAACCAGCTGGGCAGCGGAACCTAAAAGGGACCGGACATTCCAGGTGCATGCCCTCAAATCATAGTCCTTAATTCGTTTGCCATGGTCGTCATCAAAAAGGGGGTCACTTATCCGAGGCTTGTTGTTTCCTTTCATTGGGGGTGTTTTTTTACGTGGCGGGTCCCAAACCCAGCGCACAACCTTAAGTAGGGAATATTTCGCCTTCTCACTTTAGCTCGCCTTCAAACGGATGTTCTTAGGCTACCCAGAGGATACTTGGTCAAAGACCGGATGTCGTGAGCTGCTTGAGTCATATGTAAAAGAATCTTTTCTGGCCACTCACAAATGAATGGCGATCAGAGAACTTTCCTCACTTGCGTGAACTTCTACAAATGACTCCATCCTCCAATTGTTATACATATATGCAGAAATTGAAATTAAATGAAAAATTAAATACTAAGAGGATTTTGGGGATTAGGGTAAACCAATAAGTAGGTTGGTAAGTATTCCTGTAATCCTGTCATGGAATGGTTCGGTGGGTTCCTTGTGCGTGCTGTTATTTTTGTTGATTTTTACTCCGCGCTCGTATTCTTTTTATTATGTATGTATATACAAGGTGCGTTCCAAAGTAAACAGGACTTTTTGAATCTAGCGCCCACTGGTGGCCAACATTAAGTTTTGTTTTAAAATTGGTAAAGCTCTTCCAAAACGTTTTAATTGATAAAAAAAAGTTTATGGCGGTAATTGCAAGAGTGGTTTCAACGTTTTCAAAGTAGTCGTGAGGACATAAATGACGATCAACATGTGGACCAATCAAAAGCCGTGATCACCGGAAATTGCAACGAGACTATGCGTGCATTCATCAAAAATCAGCCGAATCGTTGAAATTCATGGATCAAATTTTTACCGAACATTTAGGCTTACGGAAGGTGTGTGTACGGTTTGTTCCGCACAAATTGACTGACGACCAAAAATTGCTCAAAATCCAACATTAGATCGACGCTTCTGACCGATTATTTGACCAAAAATCACATTTTAACCATTAAACACTCCCCGTATTCACCTGATATGGCACTGTGTGACTTCTTCTTTTTCGAAAAAATGCATTTGCCCATGAAAGGAAAGCGTTAAGTAGACGTAGAGGCCATTCAAAAGGCTTGCACCGGCATACTGGCGACCTCACCGGCCAAAGAGCTAAAACACTTGGTCGACATGCTTTCGGACCGTGCAAAAAGCTGTATTGAAGCAGGAGACTATTTTGAATAGAATAAAATGATTTTGGCGAAAACCGTTTGTTATGTTTTTTTTTAAGCCCTGTTTAGTTTGGAACGTACCTTGTATGTATGTATATATACAAACTAAATGTGGGTAAATGGGGTTGGTGATGCGAATATATACCCTATCGCTCACTTAAGCACGATAAGTTGATGACGCCCTTCAGCATAAAAATGGATTACGAATAGGAACCTCGAATGTACGGTCGTTGTTAGAACCAATTAAACTACCGTAATTTTATAAAGAATTTAAACGCTACAAACTCATTCTTTTTCGTCTGTTCGAGGTTAGATGGGAAGACTCAGGAGAAGCTACAACAACTTCTGGCGAAAAATTAAATTTCTCTGGAAACAAACCCACCGAAAGAAGATGGCGTCGGATTTCTTCTTTCTATGTCAGCCTTTGCGACGCTTATAGAATGGAAAGCTTACTTGGGTAGAATCATCTCAGTGAGGCTGGGCACAAGAGCTAGAAACATGACTACAGTACAAAGCTATGCTCCAACGTATAAAGCAGAAGTTGAAGTTAAGAAAGCCTTTTATAGTTGCCTCGCAAAAGTAATGAGTGATCTCAATAAGGGTGACATAGTCGTCTTAATGGGTGATATGAATGTCCAAGTTGGTCATCACAATAAAGGGTTAGAGGCGACGATAGCCCGGCACGGGTTAGGCATGATTACTGAGAATGGCGAGATGTTCACCGAACTTTACGCTAATCTTAATCTTGTTATAGTAGAAACACTATTCAATTATAAGCGCGTCCACAAAACAACTTGGACATCTCCAGATCGAATGACTGAGAATCAGATTGATCACATAGCAATAAGTCGCAAATGGCTCGGTTCCCTTATGGACACGCGGAATAAACGTGGATTTGGTATTGCAAGTGATCGTCATCTTCTAATTGTGTCAGTCAGATTCAAAGTGGCTGCAGTTAGCGACTCGAAAAAAAAAAGATACAGAAAAAATTCGACGTAGAGAAACTGAAAGAGAATCTACCTGCATAAGATCAATCGAATCGCTAAATGACTTTTAAAAGCAGCAGAAATTTGTATTGGATGCAAAGAATATAAACGAAAATCACGGATTTCAGACTCAATTTGGTGGTTAATAAAAGGACGCAGAGAAATAAAATATGAGTTCAACTCCGCAAGACGAGATCCGCCAAGGCGGCACTACAGCAAAACCGACAAGCTGGTAAAGAAAAGCGCTAGAACGGATAAACGAATCTGAAGTGACAATTTAGCTAGAAAAGCGCAAGAGGCCGCGGAAACGTACCGCTCTCGTGACCTGTATCAAACGATACGTCAACTGACAACGCAACACTCAAAACCATCAAGCCGCTGAAAGATGAAGATGGCAAATTGATAATGGTCAAAGATAAGCAGACTACCATCTGGGAGCGTTATTATAAAAAACTGGGCTTTCCATCTTCGTCGGAGGCTATGCAGCCATCCGGTTGCCAACGTTACATACCACATTTACACCTCGTACAAAAATGAGACGGCAATAATGACTATTCTCAGAGCATTAAAGAACCACAAAACTCCTGGGCCGGATAACATCAACAAAGAACTCCTAAAAGCTGATCTTCAGACGACTGCGCGAATACTGTTTCCTCTACTCAAAGATATTTGGGCGTCAGAAAAGATACCAGACGAGCTGAAAGAATGTATCGGAATGTAAAAATTGGAGAGGAATGTGTTACGATCAACCACAATACATGCGGGATGTGATAGATACCGAGAGTTGAAGAGGGAAGCGAGTCGCATTTGCAAACAACAAAAGGGAAACCAAAAAACGTGCGTACAAAGAGCTTGACAAGCTGGACGACAGAGTTTCTGCTCGAAAATTCTACAAAAAGATGCGGCATCTAACAGAAGATTTCAAGACCGGAGAATAACCTTGTTTAACTCCCTGGTTATCTAGTTACTGATGCCTAGAGCATACTGCAATTATGGAGAGAACTCTTCTCCAGCCTAGTGAATGGCAGTGAAAGCATAAACCAGGACATGTTGAAAAAATACTCTTTTGGAGCAACAAATAATTTTTTAAATAACATGAGAGTATTGATAATTTAGAATTTATAATATGTTAAAAGAACATTTTCCAGAAAAAATTTTTAAATCAAATACATATATAATATGTTTTACGTGAAAAATATCTCGATAGCAAAGACATTAATACCTCAGTGACTAAAACGGCCGCATTCCTCTTGGCTTAAGTGGTAAACGTGAAGTAGGTAAATCCAATGCAAACACAAGCATTTCCGTTCAATTCCTGAAATTCATGAACTAAAATTTTGGTCTTTTTTAATAGGAACCTTGGTAGGTCTCAATTTAACTACTTACTTTTTATATATGTACATAGATAATAGATGTTTCAAGAAAGTACGTTCATGAGGGTATTTTATATTCATTTATTTAAGCTAATGCCACATAAGCATTTTAAATA
This sequence comes from Bactrocera correcta, assembly GCA_027475135.1. Taxonomy (NCBI): domain Eukaryota; kingdom Metazoa; phylum Arthropoda; class Insecta; order Diptera; family Tephritidae; genus Bactrocera; species Bactrocera correcta. The sequence goes on along the minus strand of CM050322.1, from coordinate 70,373,293 downwards.
TTTTTTTACTAACCCAGATCCTTCGATAGAATTTTTATCTTCTGAATCCTTGCGTAGAGTTGTTTTTTCATGTAGCTTTTTAGTTTTGGGAACAAAGTCATAAGTGGCCAAGTATGGGGAGTTCGGTGGCTCTGGCACCAATAAAGTCTTGTTTCTCACCGATAAACGTTGATTTTGTCCAAGGTAGCTTTACCATTTGCCGCAGTAAATATTCGGCATTCGCCGCACACTTAACTTTGTTTTTTTCATGTAAAATTTTATACAGATTTTTTGATAAATTTTTGGAATAAGCAAAATGGAAGACGAATCACAAAGTGTCTAAGCGAAACCGCTGTCAAAGTTAGGTAAACATTCAAAATGGCCGACTTTGTCAGCATAAATAAGGGATATGAGTATCAACAAAAAGTAACAAAAAATATAATAAAAGTGGCCCGTGAAAATTCAAAACTCGTAATAATTTTTGTTTAAGCCTCATTTATCAGTTCAGTGAAATGCCACACACCCACCCCGAAGTGTTTTTGTAGGGTTGAAGCAACTGCCCATATATGCGGGTGTGGCAAAAACTTGTATTTAAAATGGATTCCTACCTATGGCAGATATTGATACCATATTGTATTTTGTATACACAAATGATGTGATGATGTGATGATCTAGGGCGAGTCTTTAACCAATTTTATTCATTCTTAGCATACATAAGCACCGTTATAGGAAAACGCTCCCTCAATGTTATTACGATATCTCCCATGTTGCCTGATATATGCAGTGATAGGAAGTTCGAAAATCTTTATGTTGGATATATGGGGGCTCATTCAACCCACTTGTAGCACACGACATGCTATTATCAGGATAGAATTTTTGAATTTTGATTTGGGCAATGTTTTGCCATAAGGTGGCATACTCTAAATGCTTTAACTATAGTTCCATATGTAAGAATTGATTTAATCAAGGCCGTATTCACCCACATCACTACATTCAGTTTTAGCTCATATTTGATAACAAAAAACAGATAATTACAATTTTCTTCTAGAAATCGACAGCGATGATGACGCAGTGGATGTAATGTTCGATGAATTGGCTGACAATATATATGTTGTTATGGAATGTCGGCGAGGAGTTTATAACACAAGACCTAAGTCAGACATTTGGCGCAATAATATTTTGACAACACTAGACGAAGACCGATTCAGCCAAATGTTAAAAGTAGATAGAGACCATTATAAATATCTGCTGGTTGGTCGGAGGATGAAGTCATGTGTAGAAGTTCACGCAAGTGAGGAAAGTTCTCTGATCGCCATTCATTTATGAGTGGCCAGAAAAGATTATTTTTAGACTAAGAACATCCGTTTGAAGGCGAGCTAAAGTGAGAAGACGAAAAATCCCCTCAGCAGGGTTGTGCGTTGGGTTTGGGACCCGCCACGTGAAAAATCATACCAAAAACAACAACAGCCTCGGATGAGTGACCCCCCATTTGATGACTACCATGGCAAACGAAATAAGGACTACGAATTAAGGGCATGTACCTGGAATGTCCGGTCCCTTAATTTGGAAGGTACCGCTGCCCAGCTGGTTGATGTCCCCGTGAAAATAAAGGCTAATATCACCGCCATCCAAGAAATGCGATGGACGGGACAAGGACAGAGACAAGTAGGTCCTTGTGGCATTTACTACAGTGGCCATATAAAGGAGCGCAAGTTTGGTGCGGGATTCGTGGTAGGAGAGAAGGTCTGGCCACAATCCGTATCAAAGCGAGGTTCTTCAACATATCGCTGATTTGCGCCCATGCCCCGACGGAAGAGAAGAATGATGTGACCAAAGATGCTTTCTATGAGCGCTTGGAGCACACCAAAATCGTGCTTGACGACTTTACCGCCAGAGTAGGCAAAGGCACTACAGTAGGTAAATTCAGCCTCCACGACGGAATATCCCCAAATGGGTTGAGGCTGATCGACTTCGCCGATATTGATATCATCGGCATAAGCAGCCGCGCCGTTAGTTCTGCTTTCTCTAGACTGAACAAGGAAGGAAAACAAATTGGTCTGGCAGTGAATGAGTTCAAGACGAAATATCTCCTATCATGAAACAAACAGTCGTCGCACTCGCGACTTGGCTCTCACGTCACTGTTGACAACGTCCGGTGTCTTTAACGTGGGCACTTGCTGACGGCAGCCTTACTCCACGCTCAAAAGCACAGCGGATCAAATCAATGCGTTGATCAGCGGCCTGAGAATGCTAAGCACTTTCAGTACCAATTGGCAGTGTGGAATGGACACACTAACCACCTTGGTCGGGTTCGAGGCCCATCTAAAACCTCTGCCGTGCGTTGGGTCCGGCACCCGGTTGCAATGCAACTCCACATTCAACTGACAAAGCGAGTTCTTCCTGCATTTGGGTTTTACCAACGACCACTACAATACTCTCCGAGGGGCCAGTCCGCATGAGGAGGTTGGAGTTACCTCCAAGGGCTCCTTCTCCCTGTGGTACCAGAATTAAGTCTCCAGTCAGATCTCGTAGCCGAAACTACTACCAGTTGAGCTTCCATACTGCTCTGGATTGGTGGCCAGGGGTTGGACCTCATACATACATCACGTACACATACCAATCATACAAAAACTAATCCTAATTCCCAGCTAACCGCCTTCGCCGCTTAAATAATTCACGCGCAAAGGACCATAACTGTTCGTTTTTCCGACTAGTGGAGATCACACCATTAACATCTAATCGTCCATCAGTCCAGCTAATCCCCATACCACCCAGATACCTAATGTCCGAGTACATAGGGCACTCCGCAATTAAATGCGACCAATTTTCAAACCCCGCCCCACAAAAGCACCCCAACGTATCCGATAGGTGCCTCTGATGCAAGAATGCATTCAGAGGCCCATGCCCCGTAAGTAGAAAACCCAGACTCAGACAAAAGCTGAAGTCTGGGTTATCTTCCACAAGAAGCCACGATATATGGTGCGGACAGCACGACGTCCGAGACCCCAATCGCTCCTCAAAATACGTCGTATTTTGCCTACGGTTGCCTGCAGCTGCTCCTTCACATTCGCCAAGTGTGGAGTAAAACACATTCATTCACTTATGGTCAACCCCAGATATTTGACTTGCGTCACATATCTGATGCTGACCCGTTCACAAGGACAATCGGTGGACGAACCGGTGGCAATCTACCTTTCAGCAGCATTGCCACCGTCTTGTCAACCCCCACACCTAAATCCCAAGAACTAACGACCTCTAAGATATCTCCTCCCGCCCGTTGTAGTTCAGACCTCGAGCGACCTTCAACCATAAGAAGAAGATCGTCCGCATACGCACAACATTTACAGAGTGGCTCGAGCTGCCCAAGCAGAGTGTCCATCATAAGGTTCCAAATATATGGACCACAGATGGAACCCTGTGGGCAGCCTCAACAACTCCAATCTCCACACTCCCATTCATGAAGACAAGAGAGGCCTTTCTGTCCGAAAAATAACTCCGCCAAATACATTGTAATTTCCGGACAGCCAAGCCCCTCCAGCCGTTGCACCACTCGATCCCAGCTTAGGTAATCAAACGCCCCTTGAAGTCAACAAATATGCCAAGGACATACTTGTTGACGTTCTATACTGCGTCCTTTCCTGAACCGAAACTGCCTATCCGACCACATACCCCGCGTTAGCTCCTGTAGCCGTTCCACCATGACCCTTTCCAGCGCTTTCCCAAGTACTGGAAGGAGACTGATGCCGCGATAAGATCGAGGATCGCTCCTGACCTTATCAGAGGACTTCAGGAGAGGAACAACTCTAGCACTTTTCCACTCGCGTGGGAAGTATCCCTCCCAGACGCACCTATTATAAATGACCTCCAGGTATTCCGTAATGAACTTCCATAAGCTTTTACACATCTCTCCGTTCAAATCATCAAAACCTGGGGACCGTTTAGACCTAACCAGGCCAAAGACATATCCCAACTCCCCATCATCTAATAGAGGAACAGGCAGCTCCTGTGCTTGAGGTACCTGCACCTCCGACCTAGGAAAGAACGCACCTAAGAAAACCCCGGCACACTCTCTCATCGACGCGAAGAGAGGTAACATTCTCCCTCCTGCGACCCCGCCAGATCCTGTAGACCTGACCCCAGGGGTCGTTCCTATCCTCTCTCACAAAACTCCTCCAATCTTCTTCTCTAATTTTAATCAACATCTCTTTATACTCTCTATCCGCACAACTAAATTCATACCTAAGCTGGGACAGCCTTTGGATTGGACCGTCGGGCGCGTTGAAACCTCAAACGCCTGACAGCCCTCCTCTTCAAGGTTAACTCATGCCTCCACCATTTAATCTTACTAATCTTATGACTTTCACACCTCCTAAATACCCTATCATTTGTCCCCCAAACTACCGCATATAGACGAGCAATTTGCTCGTCAACCCCCAACTCCTCAAACTCACTAAGCGGTTTACCGGATACCGCTTTCCTAACCAAGAGTCCATATTGGTTCCAGTCAGCACCAGTGGTACGCCATCGCCGCAATGGACTCTCATAAGGCTAAAATTTTAACTAAATTATGGTCACTCAATCCCCACCCTCCCTTAACCTGCCTCATTCATAAGCGTCACGTCACTGCCGCTCACGCCCCGGGCCCATCGAACGTATCCCATTCTTTCGGCTCATTCAAAATGTGGAGGCTATTAGCCACCACCCATTCGCTTAATGCCTCGCCTCGACTGTGGCTTTGGTACCCAGACGAATTCCGGCATACCTCACTAAAACCCATCGAGGACGAGGCATTCGCATCCAGCCTTAGGATAAATGGGCTACTACTCGAAAGTAGTAGTAGCTTATCCATGTAGCCCAGGTAGGGCTCTAGGGGCTCGCTATATTTACAATATATACGACAATCATCCTACCGAACTCCCCTTCTACAGCTACACATATACCCAGTTGTGAAAAATCCACAACTACGCAATCGTAACGTGGATTATTCACAAATATAGCAGGGTTAGCTCTAAGGTCAGTGAAGATCTTAAAACCCACAGGAAGCCCCTGGACCACACCATTGGTAGCGTAGGGCTCCAGGAGTAGAGCAATACCGCACCCACCCTCGACCATACAACACCCTACCTCACACATCAAGGCATAGGAGCCCTGACAGTTAAGCTGGATGATCCCACCCATCAATGTCTGGCGAGGGCGCGCTCAATAATGCCATAATATATAGGGCAGACAGCTGAAATCATTAGACGCCCAGCTGGCCTACCCTTAAACTCACAGTTGCGACAATGGGGTGCATTGACGCAACCGGCAGCTTTGTAGCCTTCTTGACCGCACCTCCGACAGACATTTGCTCTAGCCCTACACTTAGCCACCCTGTGGTCAAATCCCATACAACGGAAGCAGCCAGCGACGGGGCTATCCGGTCGCACCCTGAAAGAGAACCATATTATGTAGCACCGACCTCCAAGAGGGTACGACTGACCATCTTCACGTCCGACCTCTGGGACGCCGGGCTGAAACCCTGGTGGTTCTGACGGAGTAGTTCCTCCATGAATTCCTCAAGGGAGATCTCCATATGAACCCCCTGGACTACCACCCGACGACCCAACTTCTGGTTGACAGAGACGTCCAACCCCACCTCCCCGAATTTTTTGTTTATCGCCACTCTCTCTCTCTCTAAACCAGAGGGAGTGCGAATAACCGCCCCACCACCCTTAATAGGTTTTACTTCGTGAACCCTCACGCCAAGTGAGGGACCCACCTCTTTGACCACCTTCTGAATTACCTCTTTAGAGAAAGTTGTAGGATCCTTACTCCTAACGACGACCGACCAAGACTCCACGGGCTTCGGCGTCACCGGTGTAATAGCTTCCAGCAAAGGTGCTGGAGGCGCAGGCATCGGTGCCGACGGAGCCGGCATTAACCTGCTCGGCGTCGTGGAGTATCCCCCGCAACTTCCCCTAAGGGCATCTACCTGACCGCGAAGATGGGCATTCTCGGTTATAACCGTCATCAAGAGTGCCTCATACTTTGAGGCAAGCTTCACCAGCCCTTTCGCAGTAGCCCTATCAAAGCTCTTAGCCTCAAAGGCCAGCTCGTTGAGCTCACTAGTTATTCTTTTGGCAGCGGCAGCATGGCTAACTGCCCCACCCCCACCAAGAACTGCTCCTGGCGAATAATCCCGCTTATTTCCGGCCTCTTTGGCACGCCCGGCACCCGTTTCTTTGCCAACCGTCTTTGACGGTTGCGCAACCGTTTTCCTAGTGGTGGCCACGCTGGCCCTTCCACCACGACTTCCGCTCCTCAAAATACGTCGTATTTTGCCTACGGTTGCCTGCAGCTGCTCCTTCACATTCGCCAAGTGTGGAGTAAAACACATTCATTCACTTATGGTCAACCCCAGATATTTGACTTGCGTCACATATCTGATGCTGACCCGTTCACAAGGACAATCGGTGGACGAACCGGTGGCAATCTACCTTTCAGCAGCATTGCCACCGTCTTGTCAACCCTCACACCTAAATCCCAAGAACTAACGACCTCTAAGATATCTCCTCCCGCCCGTTGTAGTTCAGACCTCGAGCGACCTTCAACCATAAGAAGAAGATCGTCCGCATACGCACAACATTTACAGAGTGGCTCGAGCTGCCCAAGCAGAGTGTCCATCATAAGGTTCCAAATATATGGACCACAGATGGAACCCTGTGGGCAGCCTCAACAACTCCAATCTCCACACTCCCATTCATGAAGACAAGAGAGGCCTTTCTGTCCGAAAAATAACTCCGCCAAATACATTGTAATTTCCGGACAGCCAAGCCCCTCCAGCCGTTGCACCACTCGATCCCAGCTTAGGTAATCAAACGCCCCTTGAAGTCAACAAATATGCCAAGGACATACTTGTTGACGTTCTATACTGCGTCCTTTCCTGAACCGAAACTGCCTATCCGACCACATACCCCGCGTTAGCTCCTGTAGCCGTTCCACCATGACCCTTTCCAGCGCTTTCCCAAGTACTGGAAGGAGACTGATGCCGCGATAAGATCGAGGATCGCTCCTGACCTTATCAGAGGACTTCAGGAGAGGAACAACTCTAGCACTTTTCCACTCGCGTGGGAAGTATCCCTCCCAGACGCACCTATTATAAATGACCTCCAGGTATTCCGTAATGAACTTCCATAAGCTTTTACACATCTCTCCGTTCAAATCATCAAAACCTGGGGACCGTTTAGACCTAACCAGGCCAAAGACATATCCCAACTCCCCATCATCTAATAGAGGAACAGGCAGCTCCTGTGCTTGAGGTACCTGCACCTCCGACCTAGGAAAGAACGCACCTAAGAAAACCCCGGCACACTCTCTCATCGACGCGAAGAGAGGTAACATTCTCCCTCCTGCGATCCCGCCAGATCCTGTAGACCTGACCCCAGGGGTCGTTCCTATCCTCTCTCACAAAACTCCTCCAATCTTCTTCTCTAATTTTAATCAACATCTCTTTATACTCTCTATCCGCACAACTAAATTCATACCTAAGCTGGGACAGCCTTTGGATTGGACCGTCGGGCGCGTTGAAACCTCAAACGCCTGACAGCCCTCCTCTTCAAGGTTAACTCATGCCTCCACCATTTAATCTTACTAATCTTATGACTTTCACACCTCCTAAATACCCTATCATTTGTCCCCCAAACTACCGCATATAGACGAGCAATTTGCTCGTCAACCCCCAACTCCTCAAACTCACTAAGCGGTTTACCGGATACCGCTTTCCTAACCAAGAGTCCATATTGGTTCCAGTCAGCACCAGTGGTACGCCATCGCCGCAATGGACTCTCATAAGGCTAAAATTTTAACTAAATTATGGTCACTCAATCCCCACCCTCCCTTAACCTGCCTCATTCATAAGCGTCACGTCACTGCCGCTCACGCCCCGGGCCCATCGAACGTATCCCATTCTTTCGGCTCATTCAAAATGTGGAGGCTATTAGCCACCACCCATTCGCTTAATGCCTCGCCTCGACTGTGGCTTTGGTACCCAGACGAATTCCGGCATACCTCACTAAAACCCATCGAGGACGAGGCATTCGCATCCAGCCTTAGGATAAATGGGCTACTACTCGAAAGTAGTAGTAGCTTATCCATGTAGCCCAGGTAGGGCTCTAGGGGCTCGCTATATTTACAATATATACGACAATCATCCTACCGAACTCCCCTTCTACAGCTACACATATACCCAGTTGTGAAAAATCCACAACTACGCAATCGTAACGTGGATTATTCACAAATATAGCAGGGTTAGCTCTAAGGTCAGTGAAGATCTTAAAACCCACAGGAAGCCCCTGGACCACACCATTGGTAGCGTAGGGCTCCAGGAGTAGAGCAATACCGCACCCACCCTCGACCATACAACACCCTACCTCACACATCAAGGCATAGGAGCCCTGACAGTTAAGCTGGATGATCCCACCCATCAATGTCTGGCGAGGGCGCGCTCAATAATGCCATAATATATAGGGCAGACAGCTGAAATCATTAGACGCCCAGCTGGCCTACCCTTAAACTCACAGTTGCGACAATGGGGTGCATTGACGCAACCGGCAGCTTTGTAGCCTTCTTGACCGCACCTCCGACAGACATTTGCTCTAGCCCTACACTTAGCCACCCTGTGGTCAAATCCCATACAACGGAAGCAGCCAGCGACGGGGCTATCCGGTCGCACCCTGAAAGAGAACCATATTATGTAGCACCGACCTCCAAGAGGGTACGACTGACCATCTTCACGTCCGACCTCTGGGACGCCGGGCTGAAACCCTGGTGGTTCTGACGGAGTAGTTCCTCCATGAATTCCTCAAGGGAGATCTCCATATGAACCCCCTGGACTACCACCCGACGACCCAACTTCTGGTTGACAGAGACGTCCAACCCCACCTCCCCGAATTTTTTGTTTATCGCCACTCTCTCTCTCTCTAAACCAGAGGGAGTGCGAATAACCGCCCCACCACCCTTAATAGGTTTTACTTCGTGAACCCTCACGCCAAGTGAGGGACCCACCTCTTTGACCACCTTCTGAATTACCTCTTTAGAGAAAGTTGTAGGATCCTTACTCCTAACGACGACCGACCAAGACTCCACGGGCTTCGGCGTCACCGGTGTAATAGCTTCCAGCAAAGGTGCTGGAGGCGCAGGCATCGGTGCCGACGGAGCCGGCATTAACCTGCTCGGCGTCGTGGAGTATCCCCCGCAACTTCCCCTAAGGGCATCTACCTGACCGCGAAGATGGGCATTCTCGGTTATAACCGTCATCAAGAGTGCCTCATACTTTGAGGCAAGCTTCACCAGCCCTTTCGCAGTAGCCCTATCAAAGCTCTTAGCCTCAAAGGCCAGCTCGTTGAGCTCACTAGTTATTCTTTTGGCAGCGGCAGCATGGCTAACTGCCCCACCCCCACCAAGAACTGCTCCTGGCGAATAATCCCGCTTATTTCCGGCCTCTTTGGCACGCCCGGCACCCGTTTCTTTGCCAACCGTCTTTGACGGTTGCGCAACCGTTTTCCTAGTGGTGGCCACGCTGGCCCTTCCACCACGACTTCCGCTCCCTCCCTCGATTTCCCCCTTTTGACACGGCGACCCCGTACGCGCTACCGCTTTCTCAGAGGAGGACACGTTGGCACTCCCGCTTCCTTCCTCTTTTCCTCCTACGTTATGCGGCGACCCAGCACGCGTAACCGCCTTCTCAGCGGAAGCCACATTGGCACTCCTGCTACAACTCCGGCTCCCTCCCTCACTTCCGCCCTCATGACACGGCGACCCCGAACGCGGCTTGCGACCTTACTCCCATCGCTCTCACAGCTTCACTAATCGCGTAAGCGGTGTCAACTCCAATTCAGAAGAAGAAGGTTGATTTAATAAAAAACGAGGAGGAATTCAACAAAGCGGACTCATGTAAGTAATTTTCTGTCGAATTGCAATTAGCAATCACACTGTTTCGATTGCGTTCGTCGGGAGAAAACTATATCGATAATACCAAAAAGAATCTTTAGAGTGTTCTTGCCTCACCAATCTGTGCCCAAAAAATAAGGTATTTATTTGTATTTATTTTGAAAATTCTTTATTTATTCTTCCAAATCAATTTCATCCCCTTCAAAGTAATCTCCTCGCGATGCAATACACTTATGCCAATGGATTTTACAATTTTCGAAACACTGGTTGTAGTCACTTTCCGCGATGGCCTTCAGTTCCGTCTTCGCTGTGGCTTGAATCTCCTCTATCGTACAAAAACGGTGTCCCCGGACCGGTCTTTTGAGCTTGGTGAACAGCCAGAAATCGCACGACGACAGATTAGGTGAATACGGTGGTTGCGGAACGATATGGGTTGAGTTTTTAGCGAAATGATCACGAATTACGAGGGCAGTATGGGATGGTGCATTATCGTGGTGTAAAAACCAAGAATTGTCTTTCCGCAATTCCGGGCTTTGTAGGCGGATAGCGTTACGCAAACGACGCATAACGTTTAAATAATATTCCTTGTTGACTGTTTGACCGGTTGGAAGGAATTTATAATGCACAACACCACGATAACCGAAGAAAACAGTCAACATGACCTTGATTTTTGAGCGACTTTGGCGCGATTTTTTTGGTCTCAGCTCTCTCTTTGGCACCATCGGTTGTTTCGGGGTCGTAAGAATAGATCCAAGTCTCATCGCCAGTTATAATGCATTTCATGACACCCTGGTAGTCGGAAAGCATTGTTTCACACACTTCAACTCGACGCCTTTTTTCCAAAAAATTCAATGTTTTCGGTACCAGTCGATATTTGACGCGCTTGAGGCCCAAAACATCCTTCATACCATTTTGATATGCCAACTTCATCAGCTCTAATTGTATATAATTGTTAATCGACGGTTTTTCAACACAAAATCTTTGATTTGTTGAACGTGAGCTTCGACGGTTGAGGTTGATGGTCGTCCTGGACGCTCTTCGTTTCGACACGTTTACGGCCGGCTTGGAACTCACTATACCACTTGTAAACATTTTTTTTTAGACATAGCCTCATCACCAAAGGCTTTCTGCGCTATCCTCAACGTATCCGTAGCAGAAAATTGATTCCGTAAACAAAATGTAATGCAAATTCTTTGCTCAACAAATTTCGACATCGCAAAAAACGAAAAACTCACTTTTAGCAGCTCACAAAACGACATGTATCTCAAACACTAATAAATATTTTGACATGAAATTTGACATAAATGTGACTGACAGTACTACCAACCTAAAAAAAAAAATAATTCTCCCAATCCTTCGACGCGCGTAGTTTTAATTCAAATGTATCTCAAACACTAATAAATATTTTGACATGAAATTTGACATAAATGTGACTGACAGTACTACCAACCTAAAAAAAAAAATAATTCTCCCAATCCTTCGACGCGCGTAGTTTTAATTCAAATGTCACAGTAGTATATTGATGAGATTGAACGATCGAAAATAGTATCGGATACCTTTGATGAGTTACCTTTTTTGTTGGATATATTGATGGAAGTGCGATTAAATTAGGAGAATCGCCAATTGAAGACCATACATCAGACTTCTCTAGAAATCACATATATTCAATAAAGGCACAAATAGTTTATGAACATAAACGAGTAATTCGACATGTTGTGGTTGGTCACCCTGGGAGTTGGCATGATGCCCGTATATATCGAAATAGCTCACTCTTTAATCAAAATGAGCAGTATTTTTTCACAGCAGTGGATTGCTGGGGACTCGGCATACCCTTTAGCTGTTAGGTAACCCTTTACTGAAGCAACGCCCTTTACAGCAACACAAGACAGTTGGATAGAAACGCCTGAATTGCATTTAATTTACGACACAGTAAATATTGGGTTAGAGTAGAGCATTGTTTTGGGCTTTTGAAAGAAAGGTTTGGAAGTCTTAAGCAGCTAAGGATGCGTCTGTCTAACAAAAAAAACATAAATTAAGCTGCGATTGGTTTCTTGTCTGCTGTAATCTACACAACATTTTAATTAATAATGGTTGCACTTCGTTCGGCAATGGTACAGATCCATCAACCACTACGGAAGATTCTAATAAACTTGATGACCATATACCCAGCAATGTTGGAGAAATTAAAAGACAAGCCATATATTCATTAATGTTTTCTTAAATATATTTAAAATAATTTGCCAGTTTTTAATTACATATATTTATACATAAAACTATTGTAAACAAAATAAATCGTTATTTTAATTTAAGTAATTAGTAAAAGACTAACATGAAAAAGACAATGCTTTGAATGATAAAAGATAGTATAAGATTAATAACCATATTAAATAATTCTCAACAGTAATTGGAAGAAAAAATTTTAAAATACAAAGATAAATAAAATACAGAAATAATTAAATTAAGATAAACAAATTACTGTTGAGAGGAATATGTATTTATATTTCATTTCAATTTCTAACTTTTGCAAACGTTCCTCCTTTTCAATTTGAAGTTTTTTATCTTTCATCCTTTTCCAATTCTAAGACTCTTGAACCAATTCACGATTCGTGAATTATATTTCGGCTTTACCTCTTTCAATTTCTACTTGCAATCTTCTTTCGCTCAAAGCGTGATTTTTTCATATTTCTCTTTTTCCCATTGCATTTTCATTTTAAACATTTCCCTACGCTCTACTTGAAAAACAACAATATTTGCAGCAGATGACTTTGGAACATGTTTTTTAGAGACGCAATTTCTTCGCCGACATAAGAAAAAGGGATTTCCATTATTTGGCTGGTCGCGCTTTCGTTCATTATGGACGTGCTGCCATTATCAACCACTTCGCAAGGTAATTCACTTGTGTTCTTTTTTTCAAAAATATGTTTAAGCTGATTAAAGTGTGGGCACATCTGCAACACTTTGCCTGAAAGATAAACACTCGACAAAATTTTGTCGCATTCAAAAAACAGCACCAGCCACTTTTCAAAGGCTGATGAATAATGTCCTAGGTGATTTTATTAATAAAATTTGTCTCGTATACCTCGATGACATAATTATATTCTCAACCTCACTTCAGGAACAATTGGAATCTATAACAAAAGTATTTAATCGTTTGAAAGAAGTAAATTTAAAGATTCAGTTAGATAAAAGCGAATTTATGAAAAGAGAGACGGGTCGCCGCGAAATTCGTACCAAAATTGCTCAATTGTGACCAAAACCAGCATCGCATGAACATTGCAATGAGATGTTAAATTCTGTCCGCGACGACCCAAATTTGATCCAAAGGGTCATAACTAGTGACGAATCGTGGGTTTATGGTTATGACGTGGAAACCAAAGCTCAATCATCTCAACGGAAGCTGCCGCACGAACCAAGACCGAAAAAAGCGCGCCAAGTATGGTCGAATGTGAAAGTTTTGCTGACAGTTTTCTTCGATTACAGGGGCATGGTGCATCATGAGTTCTTGCCACAGGGAAGAACGGTCAATAAGGAATATTACCTGCAAGTTATGCGCAATTTGCGCAAAGCAATCCGCCAGAAACGCCCGGATTTGTGGAAGAACAAAAATTGGCTTTTGCACCACGATAACGCCCCTGCTCACACATCGTTGCTTGTGCGCGACTTTTTGGCCAAAAACAACACACAACACTAATGATGCCGCAGCCACCGCATTCCCCAGATCTGGCCCCCTGTGACTTTTTCTTGTTCCCTAAACTGAAGAGGCCCATGAAAGGACGACGTTACGCTTCTCTTGACGAGATAAAGACGGCTGAAGAAGATAAAAAAAAAAATTATTTTTTGAAGTGCTTCGAAGATTGGAAAAACCGTTGGCACAAGTGTATAATATCTCATGGGGATTACTTTGAAGAGGACAAAATAGATATTCATGAATAAATGAATAATTTTTGAAAAAAAAAAAAACACAAAATTCGCGATACTTTTTGAACACACCTCATAGTAACTGAATCAGGAATAAAACCAAACTCAGATAAAATTTTATGCATACAAAAATTTCCATTACCAACAACCCAAAAATAAATTAAGCAATTCTTAGGTCTCGCAGGATATTACCGCAAATTTATTAAAGACTACTTGAAAATTGCACGACCAATCACAAAGTATTTAAAGAAAGACGCTAAAATCGATGTTAAGGATCCTGATTATAAAGAAAGTTTTAATACTCTAAAAAATTATTAACTAATTCCCCTGTCTTGGCATATCCAGACTTCAATAAAAAGTTTGTTTTGCAAACGGATACAAGCAACTTTGTAGTGGGAGCAGTGCTGTCCCAAGATTGACATCCTATTTGTTTTGCTAGTAGAACACTTAATGATCATCAGCAAAACTATAGTACTATAGAAAAATAATTACTAGCAATTGTATGGGCTACTCAACAATTGAGACCATATTTGTTTGGCAGGCGATTTCTGATAGAAACGGATCATAGACCCTTAACGTGGCTATTTTCTATTAAAGAGCCGAATTCTAAATTGGTCCGATGGAGACTTCGTTTACAAGAATATGATTATGAAATAAAATATAAAAAAGGAGTTTTAAATGGTAATGCAGATGCTTTATTAAGAGTTGAAAAAAATATTAATGAAGAAACCCAAAATACTGAAATGGATGAAACTGCCGAGATGACTCAGAATGAAAATATCATTTTAAAAACTAATTATCCAATAAATTTCGACGGCAAATAATTTTTGATAAAACTGTATAGGGATCACTAAAAATAAAAAACGAAAATATTTTTAAAAATAAAAGAAAAACAATAACTGCAAGAATATTTGACGAACAAACACCTATCACCATAATAAAAAACCATTTTAATCCTAATAAGACTAATGCCATATTAATTACAGAGGAATCTTTATTTAATAACAGTCAAGAAATATTTTAACGAAAATAGGCAATTCAAAATCGTTAGATGTAAGAAGCTACTAGAAGATATCGCAGGTGAAAGTCAGTTAACAGAAAAAATTGAAAAAAGAACACAAACGAAATAAACACAGAGGAATAAATGAAAACTTTGCTGAATTGAAAACAATAATCTATCACCTCCAACTAAAAATACGAATAACCCAATATATAAATAATTGCGATATTTGTAACAAGGAAGAATATGACAGGCACCCAATCAAACAAGAATATAAAATAACTGAAACTCCTGAGAAACCTGGAGAAATTATTCACGTAGATGTTTTTTATATTTTACAGAAAACACTATTTTTAACGTTTATCGACAAATTCTCGAAATTTGCGCAGGCAATTAAAATTAAAAATAGATCTTGGATAGAATTTAAATTAGCCCTAACGCAGTATTTGTTAATAGTAGGAAATATAAAGAAATTGGTTGTAGATAATGAACTAGGTTTTAAAGCTCTATTGGAATTTTTTAGAGAACAAGAAATTGAGATACATTACACGTCAAATAATAATCATACATCTAACTCAGATGTAGAGAGGTTACACAACACATATTAGAATTTTAAAACATGATCCTAATAGAGATACAGAAAATACGGAAGAAAAAATATATAAAATAATTATGTTTTATAACAATCCATTCAAGTACAGGATAGAAACCAATTAATTTTAGAAATGGATATATAGACCCAAGCGAATATCAAATAATTAGAGAACTAATAATAAAGAATAAAGAAAAAGCTATTAATAAACTCAACAAAACTCGTGAAAATGTAGGTCCTGTTTACTGAAAGGATGAAAGAAGAGGTAAAAACCATTCTAAATTTCGAAAAATAACCGTCACCGGATTAGATAATGAACACGTTATAACAGATCGAGGACATAAATATTACAAATCACACATTAAAAGAAATAAAAAATTTCAAAATTTAAATAACGTAATAACTCAAAACTCCTAACCCACCATCTTTTCAGATGATTTATCTTGCATTACTTAACGCATCAGTGCTACTTAGAAGTTGAAGACTTGAAGAACACGGAAATTATTGAAAACTACTTAAGAGTAATACATATTATTAACGCTACTCAATACTTTGAAACAGTAAATATTTTACAAGACAATATACATAAACTTTCGGACACATATACGAGGTGTGTTCAAAAAGTATCGCGAATCGTAACTGACAGTTTTCTTCGATTGCAGGGGCGTGGTGCATCATGAGTTCTTGCCACAGGGAAGAACGGTCAATAAGGAATATTAGCTGCAAGTTATGCGCAATTTGCGCGAAGCAATCCGCCAGAAACGCCCGGATTTGTGGAAGAACAAAAATTGGCTTTTGCACCACGATAACGCCCGTGCTCACACACATCGTTGCTTGTGCGCGACTTTTTGGCCAAAAACAACACACTAATAATACCGCACTAATGATACCGCAGGCCCGCTGTGACTTTTTCTTGTTCCCTAAACTGAAGAGGCCCATGAAAGAACGACGTGATGCTTCTCTTGACGAGATAAAGACGGCATCAAAGGAGGAGCTGAAGAAGATAAAAAAAATTATTTTTTGAAGTGCTTCGAAGATTGGAAAAACCGTTGGCACCAGTGTATAATATCTCATGGGGATTACTTTGAAGGGGACAAAATAGATATTCATGAATAAATAAATAATTTTTGAAAAAACACAAAATTCGCGATACTTTTTGAACGCACCTTGTACAAATGTTACTCCTCTATTAGAAAGCGTTAACAAAAGTATGGACATATGTAGGACAAAAATTAAAAACTTAATTTCTAATTAAGACAGAAACGAGGACTAATAAACGCAATAGGGAAAGGACTTTAATTTGTAGTAGGGACAATGGATAGTGATGACGAAAAAGAAATTATGGACAAGATTCAAACTCTAGAAAAAAGTAAGACTGAAACAATGACCGCCCTAAACGAAATGTATTATCTGGAGAGTTCCATAGAAAACAAAATATTAAGTATCACCAACCATATTAACAAACCACAGAAAACTATTCAAAAATATATAAATAAGTTTAAAACCGAAATCCAAAACAAACTTTCTCGAAAACATTTTTCAGATTAAAAACGATATCAACTTGTTAATAGACCACGTAAATGAAATAGGACACGTAATTTTTAATTCAAAACTAGGAATAATTCCATCAGACATATTGACAACTGAAGAATTAAATTTTATTAACCAAACAGAATCTTACCTACACACAAAAGTATCCGTTACACATAAAGAAAAGTTAGTAGTTTTGACATTGAGCATCCCAAAATTTTTAAATGAAACATTCGCTGAAGTTGTATTTGAACCACTACCAAACGTCCAAAATAAAACTGTAGTCTTAAACGAAAATACTGTCTTAATGTATAAAAATGAAATATATGAACCGAACACTTTAGAATATAAGAAATTAACAAAGATAAATGATAACTGCTTAACAAACATTGCAAAAAATTTAGAACCTAATTGTAATATGACTACAATGAAAAACCAAGAAGAAAAAGAAATGTATCCAGGCTTACTTATATTTAAGAATTACGATGATAAAATTATTACCAACTAGCTGACCCCGCAGCCGTTGTTCTGCGAAAAATTCTGTATTTTGAAATGAAAAGAAAATTAGATTTATTATTTCATTTTTTTTTTCAATGTAGCGCAGCTTTATAAACAACGTTTTTTGGTTTCTATTCCGGTGTACAGAAAAGATGGTTTTCCAGCTCGTGAGCACGCCACGGCTGTGTGAAGAACATAGCATTTACAAATTTATGCCTCACACTATGTCCTTTAGGTCCTGTTGATTGTCATCCTAGATGCAATTTTCACTGGAAACGGAAAACGTTTGAACTGAAATGGAAAATCGTTAGAACTCAAAGGAATTCGTAAAATCAAGCATTCTTCCCTTTGTATTCGATAGGTGCGTCACAATCAGTCGGGTTCCATTACACAGTTTCGGCGCATGAATATTGCAAAACATAATAACGACGGATCCTACTTTGAGATGCAAATGATGCGGTGGCATACCAAAACTGTCCTGACGATCTATTGATTTGTATGAGCGCAAGTCTCCCGCAATTTATATCGAACCACCGGAATGTCGATGTTTATATC
The DNA here is from genome assembly GCA_027475135.1 of Bactrocera correcta. Lineage (NCBI taxonomy): Eukaryota > Metazoa > Arthropoda > Insecta > Diptera > Tephritidae > Bactrocera > Bactrocera correcta. The sequence goes on along the minus strand of CM050322.1, from coordinate 70,355,294 downwards.
GAAAAGTATGTGAACATCATTTTCATTCCAGTGATTAACGTGTTCCAGCAATTGTAATTTCTGGCTTTCTTCCCCAAAATTTGCACACATCGAACCATTCACAGTAGGCAATGACTCAAATGAAATTGAACCCCGTACATTTATCAATAGCAACCGAAGGTATAAGTAATCGTCGTTTTTCGGGTGGTTTATGTAAATTCGTCCTAAGGAATTAGTTTAGAACTCACCTGGATGTCAATCTACTGGCCTTGCTTTCTGCTTAACAATTTCTTCGACGATGCATGCCATGTATAATATCAAGGTATTTCCGAATAGAGCAATGTTCTCACAAACGGATCACTGACGAAAGTTGAGAAAAAACTCGACAATGTTAATTTTGTTGCTGGTGATGTTTCAACTGGCTGTACTGTATTCTCTGGGTTGAAAAACACTCTTTTCCCATTCTCCAAATTAACTGCGAGACGCACAACAGTCGGAAAACGTTCATGAATTGCAAAAGTAAATATCTTACAAAGCGCTTTATTGCAGTTCACGTATCGACCGTATCGTTCAAGACCAACAATCGCCATGTTGCTTCTTTTGGTGACGTACTTACAAACGTATTTTATCGATTTCACCAAACTGCAATACTAAACACTGATATGAGTTTTGAATATGAATTAGACAATAATGATGAATATAGTACGATCCATGTATTGTCAACTTCGATATTCACTCTTCTAAGTTGAATGCTGAATGTTCTGTTATCTGGTGAGCGACGCCGATAGAGTGGATATCCATAATTTCCAGTTTTTGCAAGACCATTTGCACCAGATTCTGAATTGAACTATTGTACTTAAAATTGCACAATCATGCACAAAGAATTGTATCCGCACAAAAAAAAACTCGCGTTCTTTAAACTCTAAAATGCATCCGTCGATCTCACAAACAACTCACGCGCCAGACAGTAACGGTGCCAGCTATATATATCGCGTAAACAAGTGGCCGCACAAAAGAGAATACGAAAAGACTGTAGAAAAAACACTTGCAAAAAATCGCAACGATGTGCACGCACGTCTGTTCCCGTCGACAGTCAACTAACTCTTCACTGTGGACAGTCATAACTTTGAAGTCGTAGATAATTAACAAACGACCAATTGACGTGTTCTTTGAAAGAAGCAAATTTGAAGAAATAAAAGAAATCCTCAAAACAAGTCAGGATTACATGCTAAATTATCATAACAATAAACGACAATTCAAAGAATACAAGGCAGGACAAATAGTGTACGAGAAACAAAAAAGAAGAGACAAAATGGGTAAAGAAAATCGCGAGGTCATGAACAAGGACAATGATGACGATTCTAACATTAACACTGATAACCACAACAATGGGCCTGATGATAACCAGTCTTCAGGATAAAAAATACTTTTTTATTTGAGAAAGAAGAATATGAAAATTTCATATGACTAACTTTAAATGATATAATTAACAATAATAATTTACAAAGCAAAATAAACTCAAACTTTGAAAATTTTAAGAATAATTTTGATATTAATAGATTGAGTCGCCAAACGATACTCCAGGAAATTTACAAAGAACTTTTTGATTTAGCTACTACAATTAATTTTGCTAGAAATGGAAATTCTCATGCAATAAACGTAGAAGAAATAGAAAGAATAACACTGGTAAACAATTATCCATTTGTTTTTTGTGACATAAACTGAATAAAGTGTTTATTATGTAAAAATTGTCATAAATGCAGAAGATAGCTACAGATTTCTTCTATCACCTATAGGTTTTTTGCTGGGAGGATTTTTGTTAAAAAAAAAACTGCGATATATATACTTATTGTTTATTGACCAAAGAGTTTCTTAAACTGTTACTGTCTATGACTTTCGGGATATTTTGTTTTTGGATTACCCCTTAGCAATGTTCAGAATTAATCGCCAAGAAACTGCCACTCCACTTGCCTTGGTACCATTTCTCCATAGCGGATTAAAATTACGTTTTTGCGATCTAAAAGTTAGTTCTCCGCACACATAAAACACAACTGTTGGCATTATTTATGCACTGCCTTCAAAAAAGTAAAGGAATGTGAACTCAAAAACGTTTTGATATCCAAATATAGAACACGTAATCGATTTGAACACCGTTAGTCCACCGATAAATTTTGTAAAGTACAATGATGGTAAATTACGCTATTTACTTCAAACAAGCAGCCTGAACTGGTTAAAACCGGATAAATCCTTGATCGTATGAAAATATGCGATGATGCAATAACGAAATTTTATGTATTGTAAAATCTAAAGCCGCAGGTTACAGAATATCTATGAGTGATAGAAAAATTCTGTTTTCAAATTTGACTTCAGGGTATCAAACTGCATTGGAAACACATAAGAATTTTTATTCACAAGTTATATGTCTACCAGTGAAATGAAAGTCGAACAAGGAAATATTCTGAAACACATATTTTGAGAACACAAGATACATACATATGTATGTATGTTCTAATTTATAAGTACCCAATTATTAATAAACAATGTACAATACAAGTACAATCATACAATCATGGAATAGTTTAGAATTAAGACCTATAATCAGCAAATGAAAAGAATCATATATAAATATAAAAAAATGTAAAAATAATTTAAGTAAATATATTTTTAAACAAATCAAAGAAGATAATTGCACCTTACTTATCCTCTTAAGCCAGATTCCGCAAAGTAATATTATTGAAGAAGGTACTCCTCCCATGATAGATTTCTTCTTCTTCTTTACTGGCGTAGACACCGCTTACGCGATTATAGCCGAGTCAACAACAGCGCGCCAGTCGTTTCTTCTCTTCGCTACGTGGCGCCAATTGGATATTCCAAGCGAGGCCAGGTCCTTCTCTACTTGGTCCTTCCAACGGAGTGGAGGTCTTCCTCTTCCTCTGCTTCCCGCGGCGGGTACTGCGTCGAATACTTTCAGAGCTGGAGTGTTTTCATCCATCCGGACAACATGACCTAGCCAGCGTAGCCGCTGTCTTTTAATTCGCTGAACTATGTCAATGTCGTCGTATATCTCGTACAGCTCATCGTTCCATCGAATGCGATATTCGCCGTGGCCAACGCGCAAAGGACCATAAATCTTTCGCAGAACCTTTCTCTCGAAAACTCGCAACGTCAACTCATCGGTTGTTGTCATCGTCCAAGCCTCTGCACCATATAGGAGGACGGGAATTATGAGAGACTTATAGAGTTTGGTTTTTGTTTGTCGAGAGAGGACTTTGCTTCTCAATTGCCTACTTAGTCCGAAGTAGCACCTGTTGGCAAGAGTTATCCTGCGTTGGATTTCTAGGCTGACATTGTTGGTGGTGTTTACGCTGGTTCCAAGATAGACGAAATTATCTACAACTTCAAAGTTATGACTGTCAACAGTGACGTGAGTGCCAAGTCGCGAGTGCGACGACTGTTTGTTTGATGACAGGAGATATTTCGTCTTGCCCTCGTTCACTGCCAGACCCATTTCTTTTGCTTCCTTGTCCAGTCTGGAGAAAGCAGAACTAACGGCGCGGGTATTGAGGCCGATGATATCAATATCATCGGCATACGCCAGCAGTTGTACACTCTTATAAAAGATAGTACCCTCTCTGTTAAGTTCTGCAGCTCGAACTATTTTCTCCAGAAGCAGGTTGAAAAAGTCGCACGATAGGGAATCGCCTTGTCTGAAACCTCGTTTGGTATCGAACGGCTCGGAGAGGTCCTTCCCGATTCTGACGGAGCTTTTTGTGTTGCTCAACGTCAGTTTACACAGCCGTATTAGTTTTGCGGGGATACCAAATTCAGACATCGCGGCATAAAGGCAGCTCCTTTTCGTGCTGTCGAAAGCAGCTTTCAAATCGACGAAGAGGTGGTGTGTGTCGATTCTCCTTTCACGGGTCTTTTCCAAGATTTGGCGCATCGTGAATATCTGGTCGGTTGTTGATTTACCAGGTCTAAAGCCACACTGATAAGGTCCAATCAGTTTGTTGACGGTGGGCTTTAATCTTTCACACAATACGCTCGACAGAACCTTATATGCGATATTGAGGAGGCTAATCCCACGGTAGTTGGCGCAGATTGTGGGGTCTCCTTTTTTGTGGATTGGGCATAGCACACTTAAATTCCAATCGTTGGGCATACTTTCGTCCGACCATATTTTGCAAAGAAGCTGATGCATGCACCTTATCAGCTCTTCGCCGCCGTGTTTGAATAGCTCGGCCGGCAATCCATCGGCCCCTGCCGCTTTGTTGTTTTTCAGGCGGGCAATTGCTATTCGAACTTCTTCATGGTCGGGCAATGGAACGTCTGCTCCATCGTCATCGATTGGGGTATCGGGTTCGCTTTCTCCTGGTGTTGTGCGTTCACTGCCATTCAGCAGGCTGGAGAAGTGTTCCCTCCATAATTTAAGTATGCTCTGGGCATCGGTAACTAGATCACCTTTGGGGGTTCTACAAGAGTATGCTCCGGTCTTGAAACCTTCTGTAAGCCGCCGCATCTTTTCATAGAATTTTCGAGCATTACCCCTGTCGGCCAGCTTATCAAGCTCTTCGTACTCACGCATTTCGGCCTCTTTCTTTTTCTGTCTACAAATGCGTCTCGCTTCCCTCTTCAACTCTCGGTATCTATCCCATCCCGCACGTGTTGTGGTCGATCGTAACGTTGCGAGGTAGGCAGCCTGTTTTCTCTCCGCTGCGACACGGCACTCCTCGTCGTACCAGCTGTTCTTCTGCACTTTCCGAAAACCAATGGTTTCGGTTGCAGCTGTACGTAAGGAGTTTGAAATGCCGTCCCACAGTTCCCTTATACCGAGTTGTTGACGAGTGCTCTCAGAGAGCAGGAGTGCAAGCCGAGTAGAAAAACGTTCGGCTGTCTGTTGTGATTGCAGCTTCTCGACGTCGAACCATCCTTGTGTTTGTTGGCGTGCGTTTTTTGCTGCACAGAGGCGGGTGCGTATTTTGGCTGCAACAATATAGTGGTCCGAGTCGATGTTAGGACCTCGGAGCGCACGCACATCTAAAACACTGGAGACGTGTCTTCCGTCTATCACAACATGATCGATCTGGTTGGTGGTTTTTCGATCTGGAGACAGCCAGGTAGCTTGATGTATCTTCTTATGCTGGAATCTAGTGCTACAGATAACCATATTTCGGGCCCCGGCGAAGTCGATCAGCCTCAGCCCATTTGGGGATGTTTCCGCGTGGAGGCTGAATTTACCGACCGTAGTGCCAAAGATACCTTCTTTGCCCACCCTGGCATTGAAGTCGCCAAGCACGATTTTGACATCGTGGCGGGGGCATCTCTCATAAGTGCGCTCCAAGCACACATAAAAGGCATCTTTGGTCACATCGTCCTTCTCTTCCGTCGGGGCGTGGGCGCAAATCAGCGATATGTTGAAGAACCTCGCTTTGATGCGGATTGTGGCTAGACGTTCATTCTCCGGAGTGAATGATAGTACTCGGCGACGGAGTCTCTCTCCCACCACGAATCCAACACCAAACTTGCGCTCCTTTATATGGCCACTGTAGTAAATGTCACAAGGACCTACTCGTCTCTGTCCTTGTCCCGTCCATCGCATTTCTTGGACGGCGGTGATGTCAGCCTTTATCTTTACGAGGACATCTACCAGCTGGGCAGCGGCACCTTCCCAATTAAGGGACCGGACATTCCAGGTGCATGCCCTCAAATCATAGTCCTTATTTCGTTTGCCATGGTCGTCATCAAAAGGGGGGTCACTCATCCGAGGCTTGTTGTTGTCTTTCATTGGGGGTGTTTTTTTACGTGGCGGGTCCCAAACCCAGCGCACAACCCTGCAGGGGTGTTTCGCCTTCTCACTTTAGCTCGCCTTCAAACGGATGTTCTTAGGCTACCCAGAGGATACTTGGTCAAAGACCGGAAGTCGTGAGCTGCTTGAGTCATATGTAAAAGAATCGTTTCTGGCCACTCCCAAGTGAATGGCGATCAGAGAACTTTCCTCACTTGCGTGAACTTCTACACATGACTCCATCCATCCATAGATTTAGGATATGGAAATATTGTAATTGATGGAAAAAGTCTTGTAAATAACGAAACAACTGTAGGTAGTAACTTAACACAATTTAATGAATCAGTATACATAGATTCAAATGACTATCATAATTAAGATAAGGAAGTAAATAACTTTATAGAAGCACAAGGATACGAAAAATCCATATCCTTATCCTTGTGATTCTAAGCCTTTATCAATTTACTAATATACAAAAATTTAACAATTTAACAATTCCATTTGAGGAACATCCTAAGGAAAACATTTATACTAAGATCAATTATATGAGTATTATTATCTGTATTGTATTTACTATTAGCCTATTATATTATATGCTTTCTATAGAAACATTACACAGTACACTCCGCGTATAAGAAACCCGCTTATAAGAAAAGTCAGTTTATAAGAAACAATTTGGAACACCTTGGACCACTTAAGTAAATATTTTCATCTAAGTGAAACCGCTTAAAAGAAAAACCGCTTAAAAGAAAAAATCGGATAAAAGAAATTTTTTTCCCTCACGAAATTTATCTGCCCATACAAAAAAAAACCTCTTAAAAGAAATAATTTTCAAAACTTTGGGCTGGCAATGTTATATCTTAAATGTATTAAAATTTGTATCTGGCAACGCTAAAATTTGCTTCACAGTTGTTTTTAAAAAAAAGAAAATAATCGAAAAAGCAAAAAATAAAAATGGAAAAAATTAAAAGAAACGCTGTGCCAATTAAAACAAAAATCAAAATTGTGGAAGAAGCAAAAGGCAAAGCCCGAAGCGAAATCACCAAAAATTATAATATTGCAAGCAGCACGATTTCGAAAATTTTGGAACAATCGAAAGAACTCAGTGAAAAAAGCTATACCTGCCGGAACTTAGAGTAAAAGAGGACACGCACATCAAAATATGAAGCGCTAAACAAATCAATGTCCATTTGGTTCAGGCAAATGACGGAGGCAAACGCTCGTATAAGCGGCCCATTGATCTTTGAAAAAGCGCATCTATTTGCAATCAAATTAGGTATCCTTGATTTTAAGCCTAGCCCAGGCTGGCTGCAAAGGTGGAAGAAAAACGAAAATGTGCGTTTCAAAAAACATCACGGCGAAGCTGCTTCCGCGGATAATCAATCAGCTTTAAACTTCAAGCAAAATGTTCTTCCAGTTTTACTGCAGAAGTATTCATTAGAAGATATTTATAACGCCGACGAGACAGGTCTAGTTTATAAAGCTCTTCTGACTGGTTCATATGTCGCGGGAAGCCAAGCTGAAAGTGGACTTAAGACATCAAAGGAGAGAATCACATTGCTCTTTATAACCAATGCGACTGGTACAGACAAATATGCGTATGCCATCGGAAAATATAAAAACCCAAGGTGTTTTCGAGGAAAGATCATTCCTATCCCATATAAATTTAACAAAAAAGCGTGGATGACTAGTTGCATTTGGAGAAAAATTATAAAAGAGTTTGATGATAAACTGGCACCAAAAAATAAAAAGATTCTACTTCTTATTGATAACGCTTCATGCCACAAATTGGATTTCACACCAGTGTTTAGTTAGGTGGATTTATGGCTAATTTCTTAAAAAGCGTTAATATTTTGAGAGTCTTGTAACGGGTGATTTTTTTGAGGTTAGGATTTTCATGCAGTAGTATTTGACAGATCACGTGGGATGTCAGACATGGTGTCAAAGAGAAAGATGCTCAGTATGCTTTGACATTTCATCATGAATAGACTTACTAACGAGCAACGCTTGCAAATCATTGAATTTTATTACCAAAATCAGTGTTCGGTTCGAAATGTGTTTCGCGTCCGTGCCCGATGAGCGATGAGGCTCATTTCTGGTTGAATGGCTACGTAAATAAGCAAAATTGCCGCATTTGGGGTGAAGAGCAACCAGAAGCCGTTCAAGAACTGCCCATGCATCCCGAAAAATGCACTGTTTGGTGTGGTTTGTACGCTGGTGGAATCATTGGACCGTATTTTTTCAAAGATGCTGTTGGACGCAACGTTACGGTGAATGGCGATCGCTATCGTTCGATGCTAACAAACTTTTTGTTGCCAAAAATGGAAGAACTGAACTTGGTTGACATGTGGTTTCAACAAGATGGCGCTACATGCCACACTGCTCGCGATTCTATGGCCATTTTGAGGGAAAACTTCGGACAACAATTCATCTCAAGAAATGGACCCGTAAGTTGGCCACCAAGATCATGCGATTTAACGCCTTTAGACTATTTTTTGTGGGGCTACGTCAAGTCTAAAGTCTACAGAAATAAGCCAGCAACTATTCCAGCTTTGGAAGACAACATTTCCGAAGAAATTCGGGCTATTCCGGCCGAAATGCTCGAAAAAGTTGCCCAAAATTGGACTTTCCGAATGGACCACCTAAGACGCAGCCGCGGTCAACATTTAAATGAAATTATCTTCAAAAAGTAAATGTCATGAACCAATCTAACGTTTCAAATAAAGAACCGATGAGATTTTGCAAATTTTATGCGTTTTTTTTTTTTAAAAAGTTATCAAGCTCTTAAAAAATCACCCGTTACATTGTCAAGCGCACTTGGTGGCTCGTGACTCCTCAAACAATTCGAAATTGTTTCAAAAATGTCGGAATTTACGAAGGAATCCCTATAATGGACTCAAGTGATGATACTACCTCAGAGAATATTTATTGTGAAACCGAAAGCCGTGACTCAAATGATGATTTTTGCGAGATTCAAGACAATAACTCTTTTTTTCCAAAATTTAGCTGATTTGGAAAAGGAGAACTGTTTGGGGCTATAAACGAAAATGATATAATAGACGAAATACTAAAAGATGAGAGTGGAGATATTATAGAAGACTCTGCAGATAGTGCAGTGCCACCTAGCAGAGAGGAAGCGCTACAAGCCTTGTTTGTATTGAAGCAATATTTAAATGATGATGACAACTTAATTTCTTTAATGAACGTGACAAATTTCTTGTTCAAAAAAAAACAAAATGACTTCTTTTCAACGTCAAAAAAATGATAAATTTTTATGTACATAAACAAAACATGCAATATCTATATATATAAAACATAGACGGGGGTTTGTTCGAACACTTATAACTCGAGATCTGCTGAACCAATTTTGATGGTTATTGATTCGTTGGATTTGTCTCCGCCCCGAATAGCAGAATACATATTAAAAACAATGAAAACTCGATTTAATTGGATAATTCCAAAAAGTAACTTTTTTCCATACAATTTTTTTTTTTTTAAATTTTTGTTTGTTTTGTTTTTCAATATTTTGATTTTTAAATTATTTGAATAGTTCAATTTCGGTCGCTTGCTTTTTTATTCTGGCTATTCAAAAGAAAAAATATTCAAAATTATTCAGAGAAAACTTTACGTGTGTTTCACACAAAGATGTCAATTGCAGATTGAAATTTGTTACGAAGTCACCAAGAGGTCGCCCTAATATCGGTCGTTGTTCTTTTTGCCATCAAAGTATGGCAGCCCAAGGCAAGGCAAGAAGTACTCCCAGGATGCGGTGACATACGTGCGGAATTCGCGGTCAATCAGCAAGCGATCGTCACGATGTCACAGCACGACTTTTCAAACAACAGTTGCGATGTTTGATTGACTTTATCTTGAAGCAACGTATATATGGTGCTATTGGATGCTAGATGTACTCTGTTGAGTGGCAAAATAGACGTTTTCCGCACGCACACATTCTTCTTTGTATGGTGGATGGTGGTTACACCAGATCAAATTGATGAAATCATTTCTCCGGAAATTCCTGATGTAGAGAAAGATTCAGTATTATATGAAATGGTGGAAACCAATATGGTTCATGGACCTTGCGGACACTACAATCCCTTTTCGGTTTGTATGTCTGACAATAAATGCACGAAACACTATCCATGTGCTTTTCTTTCGGAAACACAAACTGGAAATGATGGATATCAACTCTATCGGCGTCGCTCACCAGATAACAGAACATTCAGCATTCAACTTAGAAGAGTGAATATCGAAGTTGACAACGATCAATGGTACTATATTCATCATTATTGTATAATTCATATTCAAAACTCATATCAGTGTTTAGTATTGCAGTTTGGTGAAATCGATAAAATACGTTTGTAAGTACGTCACCAAAAGAAGCAACATGGCGATTATTGGTCTTGAACGATACGGCCGATACGTGAACTGCAATAAAGCGCTTTGTAGGATATTTACTTTTGCAATTCATGAACGTTTTCCGACTGTTGTGCGTCTCGCAGTTAATTTGGAGAATGGGAAAAGAGTGTTTTTCAACCCAGAGAATACAGTATAGCCAGTGGAAACATCGCCAGCAACAAAATTAACATTGTCGAGTTTTTTCTCAACTTTCGTCAGTGATCCGTTTGTGATAACATTGCTCTTTTCGGAAATACCTTGATGTTATACATGGAATGCATCGTCGAAGAAATTGTTACGCAGAAAGCAAGGCCAGTAGATTGACATCCAGGTGAGTTCTAAACTAATTCCGTAGGACGAATTTACATAATCCACCCGAAAAACGACGATTACTTAAACCTTCGGTTGCTATTGATAAATGTACGGGGTTCAATTTCATTTGAGTCATTGCGTACTGTGAATAGTTCGATGTGTGCAAATTTTGGAGAAGAAAGCCAGAAATTACAATTGCTGGAACACGTTAATCACTGGAATGAAAATGATGTTCACATACTTTTCGATATAAACATCGACATTCCGGTGGTTCGATATAAATTGCGGGAGACTTGCGCTCATACAAATCAATTGATCGTCAGAACAGGCTTGGTATGCCACCGCATCATTTGCATCTCAAAGTAGGATCCGTCGTTATTATGTTTTGCAATCTTCACGCGCCGAAACTATGTAATGGAACCCGACTGATTGTGACGCACCTATCGAATACAAAGGGAAGAATGCTTGATTCTACGAATTCCTTTGAGTTCTAACGATTTTCCATTTCAGTTCAAACGTATTCCGTTTCCAGTGAAAATTGCATTTAGGATGACAATCAACAGGACCTAAAGGACATAGTGTGAGGCATAAATTTGGAAATGCTATGTTCTTCACACAGCCGTGGAGTGCTCACGAGCTGGAAAACCATCTTTTCTGTACACCGGAATAGAAACCAAAAAACGTTGTTTATAAAGCTGCGTTACATTGAAAAAAAAAAACAAAAAAATGAAATGATAAATCTGACTTTCTTTTCATTTCAAAATACAGAATTTTACGCAGGACAACGGCTGCGGGGTCAGCTAGTTTATTATAAAAAGCAACTGTCGCAAAGTGCCGACTTTTTAAGTTACTATACATGTAATATGAATTTTCTATGAATTTAAGGTTTTGTTAATTTTCGTTAATTGTTTTTTTTTTTTTATTAAAAATATTGAATGAAATAAATGAAATCAAATAACAGATTTGTTTTCGTGCATCATAACGCGATGTACGGTTATGAGAAGTTTATGCATGAAATTTGTAAGATATCCGCATAAAAGAAACTATTTCTTATATACGGACTCCGCCTAAAAGAAAAAACCGGATATAAGAAAAATTTTAGTGGCATTTTCAAAGTTTCTTGTATGCGGACTATACTGTATATAAAAGACAATTTTAACGAACTTATGGACAGTGACAACGGTATGCGAGAGAGTATAAAATCAGGATATCTGTTTTTTTATAACACCCAGGAGAGTTAATCCATATATCTTATCTGCACTCAGACGGCATTCAACCAACCTTCAGACCTTTTTTAAAGCCCTTAAAGCAGGCTCGCCCCTTAACACTTGCCATTGTTCGTCCGCGATCTTCACTGTGCAGCGAAACGAGAGAAATGAGATTCTTGGATCCTACGGGATCAGGCATCTCAGCTGAGCTCTAAGCAACCGTGGGAGTCGGCAGGTCAGAAAGTGTACATTGGGCGCAGAACTAGAAGACTGGTTGCTCCGGGCGAGCGCCGGTTCGTCTGAGTTTTCCGGAACCGGTAAAGCGTAGGACAGGCCTCAGGGGACTGGGGTAGGGGCATAGCCCCCGAGGGTATGTCCGTTCCTGTCTATTTCGGCCCGCCCCCTTGCACACGATGCGCAGGTTAAACTGATAAATGGAGACGAAGAAAATGAAAAAACACACAACAACAACAATAGCAGCAACAAATTTAGCGGTGTCACGAGTCTATTTACGATTTCAGGAGTAGACTCCTTTAAAAAAGCCTCGCGTTTGGCTAGATCGCTAGTGAAGGTGCTCTCCGCACAAAGGCCAGTGCAGTCAAAATCGTCACCTCCAACGCTTCAGGAGAACTCACCGATACTAAAAGAAGCACAGGCGCAACATGATCATATGTATAAACTTGGAGATATGATACAAAAGCTAACGGAAATGATGCGTCCACCACAGCGCTCTATCAACAATCCCATGAGGGAACTGCTTAGCGAAATATTGAAGCTCTACACCCGTGCACAAGATGAGCATATTAAACTCATATATTACAGTTTTTAAGGTGTAAGGACGTGTTTTTAATTCGCTCCGTGAATTCTGCGATTAAAACGCAAACAAACAAAAAATTGATTAAATAAAAAATATGCAAATAGCAAACAGTGCACACAAGTTGTTATAATTAAACATAAACAAATTGTGCACGAAACAAAAAGTAAAAACAAAAACAGAAAAACAATCAAAAATAAGTGCTACTCAGCCTCAACAACAAGGCCGTAGGCATTCTTTAAATGCCTACTTTAGCTTTGTCGAACCAATAACAGCTACTCCTGGCAAAAACAAAATTAACGGTCATGACTCATCATCGCAGCGATCAGCTGAAAGAGCAAGTAAGCAAGCGCAGTCATCAGAGAACAGCAAACGGGCAACAACAAATGCGCTGGCAGTAACCAGTATGAAGGTACCAGCAAGCACCCGGACGGCGAAGGAAAACAAAATGCAAGGTGAGAATGTACCGTCCGTCTGTTCAGACTGGTATTAATCGCTATATTAACGTAAAAAGGAAAGTAAGTCCATTTAAATCAGCGGCCAACACCGAAAAATTTTAACCAAGTACGCAAAACGGTAAAAAGCCTGAAATTCTAAATGGCAACAGATTTGCCATACTAAGCAATGGTTCAGACGACGATGCGAAGGGTATCACCACAGTCGTTAATGCCAAACCACCCCCCATATATTTACGCGAGCGTTGCAGTAATGCGCTCGTTGCTGAATTAAGCAAAATTGTAGGTACTAACTATACTACTAATAGTGCCTTTGAAAAAAGGCAATAAGATGAAAAAAAATTCAGTCCTACACTGAAAAAAGTTTTATGGATATAATCAAATTTTTGTCAAATAAAAACCAGAATTATTATTCGTATCAACCGAAGAGCTCTAAGGGCCTAGTTGTTGTAATCAAGGGTATAGAGTCCGCCGTAGACTCTAGTGAAGTCAAAGAAGCATTGGAAGAATGCGGTTTTGGAATTAAAACAGTTGTAAATATATTTAATAGAAACAAAGTACCACAGCCAATGTTTAAAATTGAATTGTTGCCGAACTCAAATCAACTTAAAAAAAATTAAACTCATCCAATATAGAATTTGAAATATTTGCTGCATCGTAGAGTAACTGTTGAAGAACCACATAAAAGAAACTGTCCGGTACAATGTACTAACTGCCAAGAATATGGGCATACCAAATCATATTTCACTCTACGCAGTGTTTGTGTGGTATATGGTGATTTACATCCCACTTCTAAATGCACCCTAAAGAAAGAAGAAATAAATAAAAAATGCAGCAATTGTGGAGGAAATCACACTACTGACTACACAGGTTGCCCCGTATATAAAGATTTGAAATCGAAGTTGTCACAGGGCATTCAAGCACGTCGTAACCAAATGTTACAAACACCCCGTAATGAAATTATAGCAACCTCAGAAAATAGGTCTAATCCTATTACTTCTGCAATAATAATATGCAAGGAAACTATGCAAACGTGGTGAAAGGCAACATTGTGCAAATGCAACTGCCGCAAAATCCTCCAAATGGAGGTATTGAAACTATGATTATAAATCTTACACAGTGTATGACACAATTTATGTCTACCATGCAAAACATGATCCAAGATTTAATAAAATCACAAAATCAAATGCTGAAAAATTTATTAAGTAAAAAATGAATAACCAACATAAATTAGAGATTATCAGATTTCTGTATGAAAAGAATATAGATGTAATGCTTATTTCAGAAACTCATCTAACAAATAAAAATAATTTCAATATATCGGGATTTAGACTATATGTTACAAATCATCCTGATGGAAAGGCGCATGGCGGCACGGCAGTGTTGATTAGAAATCGTTTAAACCACTATGCTCTGGAATCTTATGCTACATCACAGTTACAAGCTACAAGAATATCACTAAAAAATCGGTTTCGTGACTTAAACCTTAAAATTACAGAAATCGAATTTAAAGACATTTTTAAGACACTAGGTCAAAGATTTCTAGCAGGTGGAGATTACAACGCAATCCGAAAGGACGACAGCTGTATCAAACTGTTATGAATAGGCACAATAACCTTGAAATAATATCTCCTGGTAAGCCGACATATTGGCCTAGTGATCGTAAGAAAATACCAGGTTTAATTGATTTTGCCGTAATCAAAAATATAGATAAATTGCACATAACAGCTGATACATGTACTGATCTACCTTCTGATCACTCTCCTGTACTAATAAAGTTGTGTGAACAACCCATGTTTGTTAATCCAAAAGTGGTTCTAACTTCCTATAAAACTAATTGGTTAAATATAAAAAATACATTAGTAGCCATTTTTATATTGAGTACAAAATAAATATAGGAAGAGATATTGACGAAAGCATAAGAGAAGTCAATGATATTATAACCAGCGCCGCTGTTGTAAATGAAAAAAGGTGTGCAAGACGTGAATGGCAGATAAATCGTTCCCCTTCCACTCAGCTTCAATTAAAATCTGCTGTACGTAAATTGAACACCGAAATGTATATAAAGAATCTGTGTCCGAATTCAAACAAGCAAAATTCCCTTTGGAAAGCCCAAAAGTCCATGAAGCCACCAACTGACTCCAACATGCTTATATGAGACTTGGGTGGAAATTGGGCTCGAAGTGAAGAGGAAAAGGCTAATTGCTTTGCAAATCACCTAGAAAAGGTATTTCAACCCCATTTTTCAAAGACCAACTTTAAGCTGTCCATCTTACCCAACACAGCTAAAGAGTCGCTCGAGTCTGTTAAGACTTCACCTTCTGAAATTATTGGTATCATTAAAGAACATAATCTAAAAAAGTCGCGGGGACATGATAATATTTCCCCAAAAATGCTGATTGAGTTACCAATTATTGCTGTAGAGGTGCTTTCTTTGCTCTTCAATGCAATTCTTGGTTTCGGATACTATCCAATTTCATGGAAAAAGTCGCAGATTATCTTGATAGATAAACCTGGGAAAGACGTAACACAGCCGTCTTCATGCAGACCAATGAGTCTTCTACCCTGTCTTTCTAAAATATTTGAAAAATTGTTGCTATCAAAGATGACTCCTTTCCTCCAAGAAAATAATATAATACCAACGCACCGATTCGAGTTTCGTGAAAAACATAGCACGATAGAGCAAGTAAATAGAATTGCTAACGATATAAGAAAAGCATTTGAGCATAGAGAGTACTGTTTGGCTATATTTCTAAACGTGGCTCAGGCGTTTGATAAGGTATGGCATGAGGGCCTTTTATATAAGAATAAAAAAATTCTACCTTTAGCGTTGTATAAAACATTGGAGTCTTATTTAAAAAATAGAAAATTTATGGTAAAAGTGGGAGATTTCATATCTGATGAAATACAGATATGGGCTGGTGCACCCCAGGGAAGTGTTTTAGGCCCAACACTATACATCATATATACAGCAAATCTTCCAACAGCTAATAATGTACTAACTTCAACTTTTGCAGACGACACAGCTATAGTGAGCCATAACAAATGCCACATTTTAGCATCAAGAATATTAGCGGAGCATTTAAGTTCTGTCGAAAAATGGCTAGTGAACTGGCGTATATATGTGAATGAACAGAAACGTAAGCATATTATATTTTCGCTTAGACCAAAAATGCGCCCTGCAGTAAAAATAAACAATATATTAGTACCCCAAGCGTACGAAGTAACATATCTTTGTATTCACCTAGATAGAAGGCTCACGTGGAGAAAATATATCTCTAGTAAAATAACATGTATGAAGATTAGAGCTGCGAATATAAATTGGCTTTTAAATAAAAACTCCAACCTTAGCCTAGACAACAAAGTGCTTTTATATAATGCGGTCCTAAAACCGATTTGGATGTATGGCATTCAACTGTGGGGTACGACCTGTGCAACTAATATTGATATATTACAAAGGTTTCAATCAAAAATGCTTAGAATAATCACGTGTTCACCATGGTACATGCGAAACGAAAATATCCATAAAGACCTTGATATTCCTATGGTAAAGAAAAAAAGTAGAAGATAACAGAATCAAATTTATAACTAAACTAAGAAATCACTTAAATTCTTTGGCGTTGGTACATTCCTGCGATCAAACACGACTGAAAAGAAGAAATATGCCTGCGTATTAAAGAGCGACGTATCACCAAAACAGCTCATTCACTTGTTTGAGTCTGTCTAGTTTTTAAATAGATTTAAGATTTTATAACTTATTGTTAGGCTTTAAGAAAAAAAAGAAGATCTAATAAATAAAATAAGTTTGAAAAAAAAAAAAACAACGGGAAGCGTAGCTATGGAACAGGCGACTGCTGAAGTCACACCGAAAAGACCACGTGAAAACAAGCAGATAAAACGACGAAGCCCTCCAAAAAGGACTAAAACAACCCATGGCGAACTAATTGTGAAAGCAAGAGAAAGCAGAAATCAGACATCTCTTACGCAGACATACTTTGGGCGGTTAAACAGAATGAAAATCTGCAGGTGCTTGGCGAAAATGTCTAAGAATTAAAAAGACAGCTAAAGGATTGATACTGTTGGAGCTAAAGAAAGCGCAGACAGGAAGTACTAAAAAATATAGAGAGGAGATGGTGAAGATACTAGGAGATCAAGCACAAATAAGATCTCTTAACACAAGAAATTACAATGGAAGTGCGTGACAGAGACGATATAACGAAAGAGAATATAGCCCAAGAAATTCGTTCAGAATTTGAAGATCTTCGTCTATTTAGTGTAGAGTGCATTAAAAGCATCAGACCAGCATATGCAGGCACTCGAAACGCAACCATAAGCCTTCATGCATAGGAAGCAAAGCACCTACTGGCAGCACAAAAGATTAAAATCGGCTCGGCAATCTGCAGAATCCGGGAAAAAGCGCAACTGAAGAAATTTTTCTGATGTTTAGAGTATGGACATGTAGCGAAAGCATGCACCAATCCAAGAGATAGGAGAAAGTGCTGTATTAAATGTGGAGAGGAGGGTCATTTCGCTAAAGATTGTGTTAACAATCCTTCCTGCATGTAAACATAGTGGAAGTACAAACATAGACCACCAGATAGGAAGCCAGAAATGCCCCATATGTACAGCAGCACTCAAAAAACCTAGAAGGTGAAAATCTGGACCACTGCGAAGCGGCCCAGGATCTCTTGACGCAAAACATATACGAAAATAAAATAGACGTTGCATTATTCTGTGAGCAGTATAAAAATAAAGACTCTGACAAGTGGATTTCCGACACCACAAAAAAGGTTTCAAAATGGGCTTGCGGAGATAAGATGATGCAAGACAAACCATTAATTGATAAGGCATACTATATGTTATGAATTATGGACCACCTTTTCCGCACTCACCATATAATTTTACACAAAATTTTTATTAAAAAGACTTCGTTCACTTTACTTCAAGTGGTTATCAATTTAGTAGTTTATTGTTTCACAAGGTATAAAACATAAACTTTGAATTTAAAAAAAAAGCGGAAGGAACGTAAAAATTTATTTCTAAAAGTACATATGTATATAAAATTTCAAGTTTTGCAATATGTTCGCAAAAAAAGGTAGCCAAAAAAACGGAATCGTGTTGATCGGAAGGATGTCGAATCGCCAGAGTGACTTTTTGACCCAGTTGTCCTTCCTTTTGTATTTTGGTTCGGCGAAAGTAGATGATGGTGTGTTATGTCATTGTGTGTGTAAGAGCGTGGTGGATAATGCGAGGTAAATGATGATGAGTGCGGGGAATGTGGCGTACCAATGTTGCATATATAGATGTGTAGGATGGTGTTGACGGGCAGAAGTGGAAAGGCTGATACCCATTTAGCCATCCTGGCCCCCCTACGCAAATTTTTAGCCTAGTAATCGCTGGAGTTGTTGCAGCGTAGCTACCATGTTGCTGAGACCGGTTGGACGGCGGCTTTGTGGCCTAGTAAGCTGCCACCGTGTTACGTTGTGTGTGTCGCGGACGCGAGTCGTCAGGAGTGGTTATTGGCCTTTACGGTTGCTGCCGTTTTGAAGGTCTTTTACCCCCGCGGTTGCGTGGGGCAGAGTGTCGCCCGGTCTCGGGGCTGGTGATGCGGTTCAGCATAGTGTGGTGTGAAAGCATACACATTTGGCACACATAGCCGGACGTACACTCTTGTGTTGTATGAGTAGGCGGCTGGCAACTCAGGTAATGGTCATGGGCCCAGACAACCTGCTGGCGTTGCTGAGGTGGCATCCCTTTAAATATGCCGCAGTGTGGCAACCTGTGAGAAGGATAACATAGAGGGCATCGGATGCGAGGTAGCTCAATCTGGTGCGACATCGGAGTTACTCGGGTGGCACTGCGGGCAGCGGTTGACGGCGTTGTGGCCGTGATGGTTCGCGGCGCTGGTGATGGGCCAGCCCCCGGTCGTGGAACGTGGACAGCCGAACGGACGGTTGGCATAGGTGCTGTTGCCGCATCGATATCCATATTTATCTATAGAAGAGGTTCGTCATTAGATATTTGTAAAATATAGTGGTGAACTATGTTACCACGTGGTGTGGCATGACTGGGTCGTCATGTGGATAGACCCTTTTATGTTATTTTTGGTTTTAATAAATTATTGTTTGTGGTATATTTGGCGTTTTTTTCTCGGTTTATTGTTTACGGTTTACATATCGGTTTTTTCGGCTTTTGGCAAAAAGCATAGTTTAACGACCGGCTGGGTAAGTGTTCCAGTTTGCGCCACGCGAATATGACCGTCGGAGCTGTGGTAAAGCTTCTCTATGCGGCCAAGCCGCCATTCGGTAGGTGGGAGACAATCGTCATTGATCAAGACACAATCCCTAAGCTATGGCGCTTTTTCTGGTGTTTTCCACCGGTTTCTTCTGTGGAGGTCCTTTAAGTAATCTTCTTTCCATCGGCGACTGAATTCATGATGGAGAATTTTGACTCGTTCCCATCTGTTCAATAAGGAGCGCGTCTCCCCGCCTGGCTCAGGTGTGGCCGGGATGGGCGCTCATTTAAGAAAGTGGCCGAGAGTTAGGGTAGTGAGGTCTGAGGGATCTTGCGAGAGAGCTGCGAGAGGCCGTGAGTTGAGAACGGCTTCAATTCTAGTTAACAATGTCGTGAAATCTTCATAATTGAATTTATAGTTGCCAGCTAGCTTCTTGAAATGAGTTTTGAAGCTTTTTACAGCTGATTTCCATAAACCGCCCATATGAGGAGCGCTTGGGAGGATGAATTGCCAATTGATACCTTGCGGAGCGTACTTTTTTACAATATCAGGCGAGACTTGTTGCATGAAATCTACAAACTGTTTTTCTGTAGCTCGTTGTGCGCCGATAAATGTTTTGCCATTATCGCTCATTAATTTTGATGGAAAGCCACAAGGTATACTGCTTTTGTCGTGAAACAGACAAAGACAGCCACGTAGCCCTTCATTAGGTTGGGAGATCTTAGCATGAACGCCTTTATCTGAAAAGGCCCAGCAAAATCGACACCTGTGGTGGTGAAGGGCAGAGCGAAGTTGCAGCGTTCAGGTGGAAAAGCTGCCATAATCTGGGTTCACATTTTCTGCTTATGCATAGTGCAGATCTTGCACATGAAAATGCACTTCTTTATTGGGGGCTTAAGTCGGGGTATATACAACTTTTGGCGAACCATATGATGCCTGAGGCGATGTTCGGCAAGGAGCATCAGTATGCGGATATATGCGATGAATAAGGTGGCAAATGGGCACCTCTCACGTATAATTATAGGGTTGGATTTAATACTAAGAGTGAGCTCTTTTTATCAATCGGCTTCAGTTTGCCTTATAATGATATGTCGCGGCTGAAGTAGCGCGTTTGCGTTGATGTGATCAGGGCGATTTTTGCCCTATGCAAGTCTTGGTGCGTCAAAGTATCACATTGCCCTTTTAACTTTATGCTTGAGCCGCTCTATGAATCTGAGCACTCTCTGAGCGCTCGGGGGAACGATGAGAATCGTTCAGGGATGTCAGTATTATCCAGGGTTTTATGGTAAGTGTCGATTTTTCGACTTTCTGGGGCAATTATGTTGCGCATGGGCGGTTGTGGCCAAAAATCGGGGGATTCCGTTAGCCATTGGGGGCCATTCCACCAGAGGGTGGAGGTGGCGAGATGCAGAGGTTTGCATCCTCTTGTACCTAGATCCGCAGGATTGTCAGCGCTGGCTACGTGTCGCCAAGTGGCTTATCCTACTAGGTCAAGTATTTGAGACGTTCTGTTAGAAATATATGTTTTCCACGCATGTGGTGGTTTTTCCAACCAGGCTAGAGCTATTTCGGAATCAGACCATAGATATAACTTGTATTTTGCCATGTTCAAGGTCCGCACCATGGAAACTTGCTTTGCTAGTAGCAGGGCGCCACAGAGTTCAAGTCGTGGTAGACTTATCGTTTTTAGAGGTGCGACTTTTGCTTTTGCCGCCAGTAGGTGGCTTGTGGTTGCAATATCGCTTTGTGTGCGCACATTTATAGTGGCACAATATGCCTTTTCAGAGGCGTCGCAGAAACCGTGTAGTTCCACTTTGTATTCGGGGGAATAGTTTACCCACCGTGGAATTTGTATCTGCGAAATGTCTTTTAGGTTATTAGCAAACTGGGACCATTTTTCTAAGCGAAGAGGTTTCACTTGTTCGTCCCAGTCGATACCGTCTAGCCATAATTCTTGGATCAGGATTTTTGCTTGTATCATAATTGGCGAAAGCCATCCTGCGGGGTCGAAAAGTTTCGCCACAGAGAGTAAAATTTGTCTCTTTGTGATGGCGGATAATGCGGATATTGACTCTGTAGTATACTTATATGAAAACTGGTCAGATAACGCATTCCATTGTATGCCCAGTGTTTTGTTGTACTTTCTTTTCCAAATATAAGGAAGTTAGTATTTAACAAATTGTCTTTAGGAATATTTTTAAAAAATATTTGGGTGGTTGGCTGTAATCTTTTTTTAAGAAACCTCGTGGTATTGAGGGCATTTATTGCCTGTGATAAGTTTTCGTATGCTACTGGATCACTGTGACTTCCAGACAGGATATCGTCTACATACGTCTTTGTTTTTAGCACTTGTGTTGCCAGAGGAAATTCTGACTTTGTGCCTTCTGCCAGTTCGTGGAGTGTACGAATGGCTAAGTATGGAGCACAGTTTACACCAAAGGTTACTGTTTTTAATTTAAAGTCGCGTAGTGGGCTATTGGCAGATTTTCGGAAAATAATTCGCTGAAAATCTTGATCATCTTTATGTACGAGTATTTGTCGATACATTTTTTTGACATCCCCATTGAATACGTATTTGTAAATACGCCAATTTAATATGAGGAGCAATAAATCTGGTTGGAGTGTGGGTCCCGTAGATATAATGTCATTTAGGGAGTTCCCCGAGCTAGTGGTTCTTGAGGCATTAAAGACAACTCTGACCTTTGTTGTTTTTTTGTCAGTCTTTACTTTTGCATGATGTGGCAAGTAGAAAAAGTAATATTTGCCTCTTATGATTTTTTCACTTGGGCTTACTTCCTCCAAGTGGTCTAAATGGAGGTATTCTTCTAAAACACTTTCATAATCTTGTTTGAGCTCACCTTTTCTAAGTAGGTTTTTTTCCATACTTAAAAACTGCTGTATTGCAAAGGTGCGAGAGTGACCTAAAGCGAGCGTGGCTGGAAATTGTTGTTTTAGTGATAGTCGTACGACATACCGACCATTAGCTGATCTAGTAGTTGTGGCTTTATAAAAGTCTTCACAGTACTGATCTTCTGGTGTTGCGATCGAAATGGGGGAGAGCTCTTCTAACTCCCAAAATTTCCTTATTTGTGAATTAAGGTATTCGTTGGATATTTCCTCAACTTCAGTTGTCATGGTAGAAACTGTTTCAGTCGCTATCCAACCGAAGATAGTGTTTTGAGTCAGAAGGGTGTTTGAGATTTTTTCAACACCTTCTAGTATAATTTGTGGTATAAGGTCGCTGCCTATTAGGATGTCTATTTGAGCTGGCGTGTTGCAGTTGGGATCTGCTAGAGTTAGGTGTGAAATCTTATCCCAATGCTTGCTATTTATTTGATAGCTTGGAAGCATGTTTGTTAGTTGCAGTAAGAAAATAGCATTTGCTTGAATGCGCTTATCCGCTTGGGGGGAAATTAAGGTAATGGGGCATATTTTGTTAGAGTAATTTCAAATTTTGCTTGTCTTGTTGGCAATTTTAATTTATTTTGTGCCTTAGACGTTATAAAGGATCGTTGTGACCCTTGGTCTATTAAGGCTCTAAGTTTAAACAGTTCTCCTCGGTGTTCGATGGAGACAATGCTGTTGGTAGTAATACCTTACTTTGATTCTCGCTGTGTAGCGTTTAATGCCTTTGAGCAGCATGGTGTCTCTTGGCAAATTTCGAGACTTGGTGTTTCGGGAGTTGCTGTTGCAACTAAACCCGTGACTTTTCTTGAGAATGCGCTACTTTGAGGTGTATTGGGAGACAGGTTGTAATGTAGCATGGAATGATGTCTTTTATGACAATATACGCTGTTGAATTTGCTTTCGCAATCAGTAAGATTGTGCGCGTGCGACAAGCTCACAAGTTTTGAGTTTATGGCCTCCTGTACATAGTTCGCATGGCATATATTTGTTCTGTTCAGATGTGAACGATTGTGCTTTGAAAAAGCTTCTATTTAAATGGTTGACTTGGGGTCTATTGAAGCTTTTGTTTAGGTCGTGTTGAACGTTTTTAGTTCTGACTGTTTTCTTTTTATCTACCGGAAAGGGTCATATTGGGTAGTTAAGAAATCTTTCATTTGCTACCACGTTGGGCACTCTCTTCTTAATGAAAGCGATTGCTACCATGAAAGTAATGATTTTTCTGGCAATGCTGCGGTGCATATGTTTACCAGAATAGGGTCCCGGTTATCTGTGGGAACATTTTATGTCGATAGAACCGACAAACAATTTGAAACAGTGGATTCTAATTTTATGAATTCTTCACTTCTTTCTTTTCGAAATTTCGGCAAGTTCATGAGTATCGTTACTTGCTTGTCGACCTTCCCAAGCTTGTGCTTTTAGAGCTTCCCAAGCCAAATTAAAATTGTCATCACTTAATGTGAACTGTTTTACTATTACGCCTGCTTGACCTTTTGTTTTGTATCGGAGGTGATACAATTTTTGCGCTTGTGATAATTTTGGATGGTTTATGTACACGGCAGTAAACATGCCCCGGAAGGACGGCCATTGTTCATAACCTCCGTGAAATATTTCCGTATCACACACTGGCACTTTAAGATGAATGCCTGTTGCCTCTTGGGCTTGCAATTGTGGTAACTCTACTCTACTCTGGGGAGCAGGTGCAATTGACTTTATAAGTTTTAGTTGATCTGCGATCATAATTTTTGTGTCTTCATACTGGTCTAAGCAGTTTTCCAATTTGGCGCATGCAGAAGATTTAATGTTTCCTGGTAGATCTGAATCATAAGTATCTACAATTGCGTCATATGCAGCTTGGAGACGTGTCCAAAAATTTTCGATGGCTTGGCTTTTTATTTCTAGCGCCGATTTATAATTGTCTTGAATCGGCGAAGAAGCAAATCGAGTGCAGTATTTTAATAGACAGTCACTTTTAGAAATGAATTTGGAGTATGATATGTCTTTCCCCCTCTTTTGTTTTGTAGCACCTTGCTTAGAGCGTGTAGCTTCTGCAAGTGTACATGAACTCTTATCGTCAGAAATCATTTTTGGAACTTTTAAGAATTGAGATGTTTTTGATTCTTTTGAATCTATAATCATTTAGAAAATGTACATTTTTTTAAATATTTGTATATATTTTCTATCAGTGTATACTGAGAACTTTATTAACCGAAAAATCTTTTAGGTAAATAAGAGTTTTTTTATTTCCGATCAAATTAAGAAAATCCGCGCGTAGTGCTTTTATTACTCGCCGTTGTATTTACTTGCGTTTATGTTTATTATAAATTATATAATATAATTTATTACAATACTATATAATAATAATATTATAATAATATACATATATATTTTTTTCTTTTAATATATTGCGAGTTTTTTTTTTTTTTGGATTTATTGGTATGCCCTCGTACGTATATGACGGAATGGGTCAAAACCTTTTGTATATAAGTATGTATGTGCAATGTTTTGTGCTTGTACTTATGCTTCCGTGTTATTTGCACTTCTCTTTTTCTTTTTCACCAAGAGAGCAGTATTTTATTAAATTTGTTTGCCTATTAGGACTGTGAATATATGTATGTTGTATGTTTCATATACTTGTAATATACATATATGGTTTATTTATATAAACCTGTATTTCTTTAGAAGAAAAATGTTATAATATAATTTGTTTTAAATTGCAGCACAGTTTATTTTGTGAAATAAATTTAAAAAATAATTTAAATTTAAAGTTTTTATTATAACTTTTTTAATGTACTAATTGTATTCTATGTGTAGGATATATGTTTTGTAGTTTGTATATACTTGTATAACTACGACCGCATGCATGCCATATGTATGTACAAGTATGTCTAGAAATTTAATTTTGGCGTTACGAATAAACCGAAGAACATGGAAATTGTAATATGCAGTTATTTAACCCTATATTTAAATGTAAGTATATACTTGTATGTATGTATATAAATAATTTATCGTATGTGTGTTAATGGATATTAACAGTGATATTTATATAAATGTATGTATATATGTATGTTTATACTCTCTCTCTTTGATGCTTACTTAAGAATTTTTGCTTAATTTGAGCAATCTCGCTTTCCGCTTTAAGAAGCAGAGGGAGTATTGCCGGGAAATTTACAAGTAAATACTGGGATAATATTCTCTTTTTGGTGAGAGTTTGCATAAACAAAAGTAAGCATGCGTAGGCGATATAATACCAATTTTTTTTATTTTTTTTTTAAATATCGGTTTTTTAATTTATACTGTAGTATTTTATATCCGTTTTAATAAAACGTTGCTTAATACTTAAACGGCTTTATATGCAACCGTAGTTACTAGCATACATACATATATACATAATTCAAAACCAAAAAATGGAAACGATACAACTCACTTTGATTTCCCTTAGGGATTTTTGGGTGTTAACGATCAGTAAGTTTGTTGTCCAATTCTTCCTCTTCGTTGTATGCCAGCTCTTTTACCTTTCTCTTATCTGCTTTCTTTCCCTTTTTGTTTTTTGATTCTTGTTAGAATTCGCGGCCGTATAAATTATTGTGTGGGTATCAATTTAGTAATTTATTGTTTCACAAGCTATAAAATATAAAACTTTGAATTAAAAAAAAAAAAGCGGAAGGAACGTAAAAATTTATTTCTGAACGTACATATGTATATAAAATTGCAATTTTTGCAATATGTTCGCAAAAAAAAGGTAGCCAAAAAAACGGAATCGTGTTGATCGGATGGATGTCGAATCGCCAAAGTGACTTTTTGAACCAGTTGTCCTTGCTTTAGTATTTTGGTTCGGCGAAAGTAGATGATGGTGTGTGATGTCATTGTGTGTGTTAGAGCGTGGTGGATAATACGAGGAAAATGATGATGAGTGTGGGGAATGTGGCGTACCGATGTTGCATACATAGATGTCTGGGATGATGTTGACGGGCAGAAGTGAGAAGGCTGATACCCATTTAGCCACTATACAAGAGCCAAAATATGGAGGATTTATTTCTACAGCTGCTATATACCGCCAAGTATACCACATGCTAAATATGAAAAAATACTTGACGACTTGGTAAAGGATGCGATGACAACTACACTTATATAATTGCAGGTGACTTTAATGCCTGGGCGCTAGAAGGGGCAGCAAAAAAACAAATTTGAGAGGTAGGTCATTATTTAAAGCTTTGGCTGTTCTAGACGTAGGCTAGAAGAATGGGCGTGGCTCTATTATAGATATATATTTTGCCAGCAGGGTGATATATCGATACATAGACTGGCGGATATGCGACATATATACCCAAAATGACCATTTGGCTATAATGTTAAGTCAGCAAGAGTACGCAACAGCGAAATGTTTTCCACCAAAAGGTAGAGTCCAAGGGGTGGAGAAATGAAACCATAAATAAGCAGATTTTTAAATTAATGCTGGATGAAAACGTAAACGGTAGTGATGACGTAGACGAACAGGCTAAATTGTTGGCACAACACATTAGCAAAACCTGTGATGCGAGGTGCCGTTTCCAACGAAGTATAGGCAGCTTAGATTGTGACAGCTTGCGAGAAGTATTCAAAAAGAAACGCAACGACCTAAAAAAGGCAATTAAAAAGAGAAAAATGACATTTCTCAAAGAATTATAAGAAAAAGTGGACAAACAACCGTGGGGTGTAGCGTATAGGATTGAAATGTCAAGCACCTACATGCCCTTCATTACTCAAAAATATTGTTGAAAACCTATTCCCACAACAAAACCAAGAAGAAGGAAATTTTTATGCCGAAGAAATCGTAGATGCCCCAGAAATCACCGAGCAGGAAGCTGTTCAAGCTGCTGAACGCTTTGAAAATAGCAAAGCACCACGATTAGATGGTATTCCGAATAGGGCTCTTAAAATTGCGATCAGCTATCACCCACAGCCATTTTCGGATTTGTACACACGTTGCCTTCGTGAAGGAGTATTTCCAAAAATTTGGAAAGTACAACGGCTGGTACTCGTACAGAAGCCAAACAAGCCGGCAGGAGAACCAAGCTCCTATCGACCGCTCTGTATGATCGATACGATAGGCAAAACCCTGGAGTGGATAATCTGTACCCGTCTAGAAAATCATTTAGAAGGAGATGGTGGTCTCTCTGATGGCTTTCGTAGAAAGCGTTCAACTCATGATGCAATCAAGAGAGTTACAGGTATAGCAGAAAAGGCAATTGACGGAGATAGGTGTTTAACTCGGCCCATTAGCCCCATATAATGCGTGCATTAGTGCTCAAAAAAACACCGAGCTATTTGTTGTACGTCATACAAAGTTATTTGGCTGATAGGATCCTGCTCTACGACACTGACGAAGGACCAAAAATGCATAGGGTAACGGGTGGTGTGCCATAAGGATCTGTGCTAGGCCCACTCCCTTGGAATACACTATATTATGGAATATTGCGCCTCTTTATACCGAAAGAAATGCAAATAATTGGATACGCAGATGATATTGCTCTGACAATTGTAGCTAAGCATCTCCATCAAATAAAAAGTATTTGTAGTGATACTGTACTGAATATAGGGCAGTGGCTAACGAGTGCAAAACTCGAGCTTTCCGGCCACAAAACGGAAGCAGTGCTTATAACCAGCAGAAAAAACTGGAAACCATTTCGCTTAACATATACGGGCACAACAGAACAACACAATTCGCTGTGAAATACCTTGGTGTAACAATTGATGCTAGGCTCAACTACAAAATGCATGTTGAAAAAGCGTGGGAAAAAGCGGCGCGTGTAAACATGGCCTTATCAAGAATAATGGCAAACATTGGAGGGCCGAAACAGAGCAGGAGAGCTCTTTTGACCAAGGTCAGCCAATCAATTGTAATGTTTGCGGCGCCTGTATGGGGACCAGAATTAATACATAAGACATATGCTGGAGTGGCACAATCGGTGTTCCGGTTGAGCGCTATCAGAATAGTCAGTGCATTTCGCACGGTTTCTAATGAAGCTGTCGGGGTTCTAGCAGGAATTTTGCCTCCAGACATAAAGGCTCTCGAACTTAAGCGAATATATGATAAAAGTAAAAGTGCAGGCCGGAAACTAACGGTGGCAGAGCGTAGAGCAGAAAGACAAGCTAGTTTAAACGAATGGCAAACACGCTGGGATGCATCACACAAGGGGAGATGGACAAACCGCTTAATCGGTAACATACAAGCAGGGAGTACTTGCATAAGTACGGCCAGGAGGAGGGAATAGTTTGCTCTTTCTGTGGTACCAATAACGAGAACGCAGAACACATATTTTTCCACTGTCGGAAATATACAAATGAGCGACTACCTTTGGAAAAGGAGGTATCCAACCGAATAACACCAGAGAATATAGTGCCCTATATGTTGCACTCGAGGAATGTGTGGAATTTAATGGAGAAGATGGCAGCCATGGTACTCTATGACCTGAGAAGAGCAGAAGAGCAAAGAAGGAGTGAATCTAGAGCCCATAGGCTAAGCTTACCCTGCGATGAAATGTCTAACAGCGGTCCCACAGGGCCGCAGTAAAGCTACAGGAGACGGAGTTAGGGTTTAGTACGTAGGCGTACCGTTTCGCAAGTCCAGAACAGTAGGGAATACTGACTGGGCGTGGTCCCGAATGAGGTGCACCTATAGCGGGCAATACGAATCGTGCATATTGCTACAGTAAAGTAGCGATATCTATGTAAGACCACCCCTCCGGCACAAAAAAAGAAATGAGTAAACCGCATGCGTACACATACCGATCGAACGCACATGTCTGTCGTGCATGCCCACTCTTATGCACATGGTCATACTCAACCTTCAGATAAGCTACTATAACAAGCTTATCTTTTACAACGAGCATTGCCCAATCAAAGATTTAAAGCGCATCACAAATGAAGTATGTGCGCCTTTTATCGTACATTTGTTGTTGTGTCCATTAATTAAAATTTAAGTTTATAAACACTATATCAGAAAAAACATAGTAATAAAAGAACGTTCACCTATAAGCTTTTTTTTATTGAAAAGTAATAAAGTTATGGTTTTACATTTCATTCAAATTGCAACTATTGACAAATGTACACTAAAAACAATATTTTTCTCTAATTATATGTTAAACACACAAAAAGATCTATTAAGAAGCTTTTTTCAAAAACTAAACTTTGTTTTAAGAACTAAATAATTTAATATTTGATATTTGCTAGAAGGTCATTAAACGTTGTTCTTTTTTTGTTTGCCTTCTATTTCTAGTCTCTCCTAGTTGTCGGGATTCAGAGTTTATATGATTTTGTAACATTGTGGTATGTTTCGAAGCCATTCCGCGATTGACTTTCCGAACCATTTTTATTTGAAGATCACATCGCAAAACATTACTTTGGAATCATTGCACCGCATCGATGTATAACGGAGCAGCGCATCCACATAGTTGAATTCCGTATGTCCAAATGGTCTTTAACGTTTGGTTGTAGACTAATAGCGGGATTCTGTAACCAGTCTCTAGTCTCTATTTGAGACATTTTGAGGCAAAGTATCAATTTGATACTAGTTACTATTCACTAAACAGTCTCTAGCGTTAGTCTCAAAATATTGAGACCTGGTAGTTAGCTGGTCACAAAACTAAAAAGAACTCTTGCTGCCATTTTAAATGTACTGAATAGAGATCATCATAGATATTAATCGACTGTCGTTTTTTTACATTTTGTAAGCAATTCAAACACGAAAAGGTTAAAAATAAATAAATTTTACATAAATTTCGTAAATATTATGAAACAAAGTCAACATATATTTTCATTTTTATTGAAAATTATGTTTTTTGACTATGTTATAGAAAATTTAATATTTGTTATTGACATATTTATTATCATTCAAGTGTAAAAACATCTCTGAATAATGAAATGTAATAGATTTTGAGACTGTCACTTACAGAATAGCAAAATCGTCTCAAGTGTCAAAATTGTCTCTAACTCAAAATCTCAAATTTAGAGACTTGATACTGTCTCACGTTACAGAATCGCACGGTAAGATTTAATTTGAGGTTGTTAGTGGTGATTACTTGCCGTTTAACCAGTTTATTTTGTTGTATTTTAGTTGTAGTTCTGCAACTTTCCTTTATATATGCTCCTTCCACTTTTATTTTGCATCCAGCGTCATACTAAGATATTTCACCGAGGTGGAATACGGGATTACTTCATTCCCAATATGTAAGGGGATACACGTGACAGTTTTGTTATTGCAGTTTATATGTATAGGCTTCCACATGTATAGAATAATGTACAATTTTTGTGCCCATTTTACAATTCGGTTTATTTAGGACTGCATTCTGTTCGACGACTCAGCTTAATTTTTACCGGGCCCTGCTTGATTCTGGAGTAGCGGTTGCTCAGGTAAGAGGCAAGTAGTTCAGTTAAATCCTATGGAAAAAGAAGTCTTAATTTATGAAGTAAGCCATGGTGACATACTCGAACATACATATCGAACGACTGGGATACGTTAAGAAAACCAGCTGTGCAATTTATTTTTTCCATCGCATTTTCTGTTATGCTTAATGTTCGACGAACTTGATCGATTGTAGAATTTTCGATGAATTTTTATAAGGCTCTTTTCTTCAATTATGTTCTGAAGTTTTCTTATAATTACAGTTCAAATAGCTTGGACAAAACAGGCAACAATAAGATTAGACGATATGACGAGGCCTCATGAGCGTTTTTGCCAGGTTTTTGTACCATAATAGGGCAATTCAGAATCTGGTGCATCTGAGTTTGCAAAATTATGCAATTGCATATATTTACCATCAACAGTGAACGTCTCTTTTGTGATTTCTGTGCAACCCTTGCAAATACCATTAATTCACAGCTGATCGGTGAAGAAAAATATTGTTTGTAAACAAAATTGTCGCACAAATTGGAAATTATGCCGAAAAAAAGTTTTAAAGAAAAATTAACTGACGCTTTAATTGATGAAGCTGCTGAAGAAATTATGGACATTGAAGGTAAGAAATATTTTTATGCAAAATTTCAGTTAATAACAATTTTCTTCTAGAAATCGAAAGTGATGATGACGCAGTGGATGCAGTGTTAGATGAATTGGCTGACAATATATCTGTTATTATGGAATGTCGGCGAGGAGTTTATAGCACAATACCTAAGTCAGACATTTGGCGCAATAATATTTTGACAACACTGGACGAAGACCGATTCCGCCAAATGTTAAGAGTAGATAGAGACCAATATAATATGCTAGTTGATTTAATAAAAAACGATGAGGAATTCAACAAAGCGCACTCATGTAAGCAATTTTCTGTCGAATTGCAATTAGCAATCACACTGTTTCGATTGGGTTCGTCGGGAGAAAGCGCAGCATATAGAAAAATAGCGACAATTTTTGGAGTGGGAGATGGCGAAACTATATCGATAATAACAAAAAGAATCTTTAGAGTGTTCTTGCGTCACCAATCTAAGTATATATATTGGCCCGATGAGGTTGAACGATCGAAAATAGTATCGGATACCTTTGATGAGTTACCGTTTTGTATTGGATATATTGATGGAACCGAGATTAAATTAGCAGAATCGCCAATTGAAGACCATACATCATACTTCTCCAGAAATCACATATATTCAATAAAAGCACAAATAGTTTGTGACTATAAACGAGTAATTCGACATGTTGTGGTTGGTCACCCTGGGAGCTGGCATGATGCTCGTATATATCGAAATAGCTCACTCTTTCAACAAAATGATCAGTATTTTTCTTCACAGCAATGGATTGCTGGGGACTCGGCATACCCTTTATCTGCAACGTTAATAACCCCTTACAGAAGCAACGCAAGACAGTTGGATAGAAATGCCCGAATTGCATTTAATTTACGGCACAGTAAATACCGTGTTAGAGTAGAGCATTGTTTTGGGCTTTTAAAAGAAAGATTTGGAAGCCTTAAGCAGCTAAGGATGCGTTTGTCTAACAAAAAAAACCATAAATTATGCTGCGATTGGTTTCTTGTCTGCTGTATTCTCCACAACATTTTAATTAATAATGGTTCCACTTCGTTCGACGATGGTTCAGATCCATCAACTACTACCGAAGATTCTATTGAGCCTGATGAGCATATACCCAACAATGTTGGAGAAACTAAAAGACAAGCCATATACGCATTAATGTTTTCTTAAAGGTATTTTAATTCATTTTTCAGTTTTTAATTACATCTATAATAATTATAATTACATATATTTATACATTTAGTATAAGCCAAACATAAAAAAGATTTATACATTAAACTATTGTATACAAAATAAATGGTTGTTTTAATTTAAGTATTTAGTACAAGACAAACATGAAAAAGATAACGCTTTGAATGACAGAAGATAGTAAAACATCAAAAACCGTATTAAATAAGTATTCATCTCAACAGTAATTGGAACTACATATTTTAAAATACAAAGATAAATAAAGTACAGAGATAAATAAATTAAGATAAATAAATAGATATAAATAAAGTACAGAAAAATTACTGGTGAGGGGAATACTTATATTTCATTTCAATTTCGAACCTTTGCAAGCGTTCCTCCTTTTCAATTTGAAGTTTTTTCAATCGTTCATCCTTTTCCAATTCTAAGACTTTTAAGTCCAATTCACGGTTCTTGAACATTATTTCAGCTTTACCTCTTTCAATTTCTGCTTGCAA
This sequence comes from Bactrocera correcta, assembly GCA_027475135.1. Classification (NCBI taxonomy): domain Eukaryota; kingdom Metazoa; phylum Arthropoda; class Insecta; order Diptera; family Tephritidae; genus Bactrocera; species Bactrocera correcta. Next base: position 70,322,516 of record CM050322.1, on the reverse strand, counting down.
TCTTCTTTCATTCAAAGCGTGATCTTTTTCATGTTTCTCTTTTTCCCATTCCATTTTCATTTTAAACATTTGCCTACGCTCGGCTTGAAAAGCAACAAGATTTGCAGCAGATGATTTTGGGACATGTTTTTTCATTTTTTCCGCGAAATCTTTTGCTTTTTCAGGAACAATCACTTCACTTACATTGCCTGGTGGTTGATTTTCAATATTGGCAATGTCAATTGGAGACGCAATTTCTTCGCCGACATCTGAAAAAGTGATTTCCAGTATTTGGCTGGCCGCGCTTTCGTTCATTATGGACGTACTGCCACTATCAACCACTTCAAATGGTAATTCACTTGTGGCTTTTTTCCCAAAAATATGTCTAAGCTGATTAAAGTGTGGGCACATCTGCAACACTTTGCCTGAAATATAAACATTAGACAAAATTTTGTCGCATTCATTACGCTTACCTTCAACACTCGACGTCCCGGCATCAGACTCAAGAAGGCCTGCTCCTGTTGACATTCGCCAATCGCTTGCTCTTTTGTATGAAGCCTTCAGGTGCCGCACTTTCCACCGTATTAAATCCCACGTTGCGTCTATTTTTGTGCTCTCAATGAGCTTTTTATAAAAAATTTGAGCTGTTGGTGCCTATTAAAATTAAAATTATTGTTACATAAATTGTTGAAATTAATCACTTAAATCACTTACCTCTACTTCTGGAGCTTCCTGCAAGAAATCCAGTATACTCTGGATTTCTTTTTCACTCCACTTTTTGTTTGGCTTTTCACGTTTAATTCTTTTTTTGTTTAAACCTGTTTGCTCCATCTCTTTTCTTTGTTTGCTTTTATTTTTGACAACAGCTGATAATTTGCAAACCAGTGTTGCAAATAATACAATGGCGTTTTAGTGTTGCTTCTTTGCAAGGGTGTAGCAGGTGCATCGCTGTACATTTTGTTAGTGTAAAAGCAAAAATATGCTCGCTCATTTGCAATTGCAAATATGCAAGACCATTTGCACCAGATTCTGAATAGCCTTAATGATTTCAGATACTTTTCATGACAATGGAACGTATCTGATCTTATCGATGTAAGATTTAGTATATTAGCAGTCACCAAGTCGAAGCCGGGAACTTTTTGTGGTTAATAATTAGTTTTAGTGATATTTTCCACTTCTTTGTTTGATGCTGGTTGGATTTCATCAACGCATTGCGAACTTTCCAGCATGGATCTCAAAAGGACTAAAAGTTTTAGTTAGTTTCTCTGACAACACTTCCGCTTTTTCTCTGTAGCTTTTGGCCCAGAATCCGCTTGGTTTGTAAATGACTTTGTTTTGGGTAAACTGTTTAGCTCTGTTTCATACTGAGGAAAGCGTGATTTGCCATTTCTTACGTAGACTTATCTTTTTCTTTATAAGGTCTAAAATATCTGATGGATGTTTAGTGCGAAAGTTTTTTTTGTTTCGGAGCCGATTCTCGAAGTGTTTTCGTAAATGCATGAACTTAACCTTCTAAAATGTCTTGAGTTATTATACTATATTGATTTGGAAATTCGTCGAGTGATGAAAAATTCGATTCTGGTAACTGACCTAATAAATGTTGGTATGCAATTAGTTTTTCTTAAATTAACAATTGTGTCCCTATTGCATATTGTAACATTTATTATAGTTTGCAATAATTTTCAATTTAATATAACAGAAGTATTTCGTTTTGTTATAAATAGATAACTAATTATGCTTGACAATCGGCTTTAAAAGTATATTTTTGTGATTGGTTTTATCACAGCTCGGTGTCTTTACAATGTAAAGCAAGGTTGTAGTATTGTGTAAAATGGATACTTCAGAAAATTCTAGTATTTCCTCTTTTGACAATGGTGTCTATTACTTGATTCAAATAATTTTCTAATATCATTTAACTCGACTTCATTTAAGAGTAAAAAAATTATAATGTTTAACCTTGCCCATTGAATTGCATATCTGTTATTATTTAACTTTTCTTTGTTAAGTCTTACTTCATAGAGACTAGAGACTGGTTACAGAATCCCGCTATAAGTGGATCTAGTATCTTAAATTCAGATTTTAATATGTTATCCAAAGCCTTGTCCCTATTCGACTTTGCTAAGTCCATAGAGCACATCTCTTTTTATACCTGAACAGGGTATATTAAGTTTGTCACGAAGTTTGTAACACCCAGAAGGAAGCGTCGGAGACCCTAAAGTATATGTGTAAATGATCAGTATGTTGAGTCGATTTAGCCATGTCCGTGTGTCTGTCCGCCTGTATATATACGAACTACTCCCTCAGTTTTTAAGATATCGTTTTGAAGTTTTGCGAACGTCATTTTCTCTTCAAGAAGCTGTTCATTTGTCGGAACTGCTGATATCGGACCACTATAACATATAGCTACCATACAAACTAACCGATCGGAATCAAGTTCTTGTATGGAAAACTTTTACATTTGACAATGTACATATCTTCGCAAAAGTTTGCAGAGGTTATTTTCTAGGGCAACAATGTAATATCCGAAAAAATTGTTCAGATCGGTTAACTATAGCATATAGCTTCCATATCAACTGAACACATAGTTACTAAAAGAAATGCACCTGTGAAGGGTATATTAGCTTAGCAGCCGAAGTTAACGTTTTTTCTTGTTTTAGAATTAATTTTAGGTGTTTGTGGACGACTTGTTAACAGTCCTCAACTGATTGTTTGGCTCATTGTACTAAACGAGTCATTTGATATTTAAGGGTGCTGATATCTTGCTTATCAGCAAAATTAAGCGTGGGGAACCTTGATATGGCATCCCATTTTAAAAGTTTACTGTACGAGTTTAACACTTCATCTTCATTTCCTGTAATCTTGAGTCGGATTGCATGAAGTACATTTGGGGGTGCATTTTTCGGCATCTTCAGAGTAAAATTGTAGAATTAATATTACACCTTTTCTCCATGATTTAAATTTTACTGGTTCGCCAGAAAATTCTTGACCCTTGACACTCTCTGGTACTCTGGCCAGATCAAAAAAATTTCCCATATAACGTGGAATAATTTTTTGCGATTGTAAACTAAATCTGTTGGTTTGTGATTAAGATTTTGTAATAATATTGATAGTTGTTGACCTAACACTTCTCCTATAAATTTTGTTTTGTTGTTGATTATCGTCGAGCATGTTTCTATTTTCAGTTACCGTTGGGATTCTGTTTAATATTGGAGGACTGATCGAATTATTTGGATTTGCCATTCAATATGTAAGCAAAGGTAAAATTTTCAAGGTAATTTTATTTTTAGTTTACTTCAATTTGTAACTTCGAAAAATTTGAAAAATCGATTAATATTGGGGGGATTCTCTTGCTCTTGCAAGATTTTAGAATGTCACACATTGCAGAATCTAGTGATATACATATGAACTGATGATTCGGTCAATTTATTAATAATGACTATTGTGAATTGGTGCACATTCTGTATTCATTCTTAATAAAAAAAGTTTAACAAATCTTTATAATTTAAGTAGAAATTATAAAATTTATTTAAAACTTACCTTTCTCAACAGTTTAACGGCGAAATATGTCTTTATGTAAAATGACAGCTAAAAGAGGGTTGCAGTTATATTTTTAAGTGTCATTGCACGAAAATAAACATGGGTTTTAGTCTGACATATTGTTCAGCCATTGCAAATAATTTTCTGCGTGTATATGTTGTTGTAGCCGTTGAACCAGGAGGAAAATTCTGCAATTCGTACACCGCGCAAGGGTTTTGCAAGAGTAAGAGAATACTCCTATTATTGTTATTATTATCGCGCAATAACACAAAGCAATTTTCACTTAAAGCTTCACAGTTTTCCTCGCAATATGACAATGTTGTATTCTACGTAATCTATATACATACATACACATATAAAAGAAAGTCGTGTAAGCTACACCATTATATCTCTAGAACGGTTAAACCGATTTGGCTGAAAATTCTTGGGGAGGTAGCTTAGAACCAGGGTAAGGACATAGGGTACTTTTTTTTTATCTCTTTATATTAAAATTTAATACAATTCATAAATACAAAAATTATATTTCAAATCATAAGCATTTGAAAATTTTTTTACTTCACAAACAAAAAAATAACAATAATAAAAATAATAATTAAACCGATACTATTTAAAACGTAAAATAGCAAAACCCAACAAAGCGATTTATCAAAGAAAAAAGGTAAGTAAAATTTTGAAATTGACCGATTGATGTGTTTTTTTCGAAACTCTATTAGCTTATTGTACCGCTATAGCCCTTAAGACAGCCATCCCGCGACCAATACAATCAAATATTTCACGACGAAGCCATAATGCAATAAGCATTAGAAACATTGTGAGTGAAAGGACAGAAGAAGAAGCAGGAATTTCACGTGAAGAGCGCGACGCTAGTATGGCTCGACTTCGCGCTTCTTAATCACACCAGCACAGTGATACAGTCCGTGAGACAGCTCGGTTGACAATGCGAAATCGTTGGGCAAACCACAGAGTTCAACCTGTAGATACTGTACAACGCACAAGACGAAATACATCAAGTACAGATTGGAATCGAGCAGCGTTTCGATACGATTGCAGCACTGATTACGGCGTTCATACCAGTGTTCGTATTGGGCTGATGGACGTTGTTTGCGAGTATTGTAACACATTGAAGTTTTCTGGGGAAACGCCAGGATGATGCTGCCTCAGTGGAAAAATAAAATTGCAAACATGAAATCCACCACCATAGCCACTGACTGACCACTAATCCGACATTCAAGGTATTTATTCATTTATTATTCTTTTTCTAAAAAAAGGAATATAAACGAGTAAGTATACATATTCCTATGTATTACACATGCTAATTCTAAAAAAACAGTAATGCAGAGTTTGCTTTTGATTTTGTAGATACAAGGACAGATTCACTATCGAATTGGATCGTTACAACCTCTAGACGATGAACAGCAGAAATTTTTACTATTATACTTCATGGGCAGCATGAAGAACTACTTGATCGACGTCAGGAGATAAATGCAGCAATGAAAAGAGCAATTCTTCAAGATCTGCAGCAGCTACTTCATGAACATCATGACCAGGCTGTTTAAGACGGCTTTGGAGCGCATACCAAACGATGACTACAAAGTCATCGTCAGAGCAGATAAACGACCATATGGAACACACGAACGCACCTTTACCGCTCCAACAATAGATGAAGTTGCAATCCTTATTGTTGGTGAAAACTTGGAAACACGTGATATTGTGCTCACACGTCGCGATACTGGGCAACTGAACAAATATCTGAAACACATCGGTCGTACGACACATTGCAATATCCGCTGTTGTTATGCAAGATAAAGATAAAAATGAATTGCAAAATGTGTTGCTAAGCGCATAACTCAACAATGCCTGGACCAATTTGGCCAATTCTGTTTTTTAAATGTTTGTTGAAGTTCGAGATGGTTTTTACGGCGAGAAAAATTCGAATAATTAAGGGAAAACCTTTCAAAACAGCCCGTTTCTTTTTCCAATACAAACGTATTCTTTCGTGTATCAATACTATATATATAAAAATTAATCCCTTTTTCCCTTGGTCACGTCATCACGCGTGAATGGCTGGACCGATTTCACTAATTATTGTTTTGTTGTATTTGTCATTATTAGGAGAAGGTTGTTATTTAAGAAAAAATTACGAAAGATGCGCAGGAAAATCGAAAAATGAGATGGTGAGCGCAATCCTTTTTTTTTATGTTCGTTGAAGTTCAAACATGGTTTTTACGGCGAGAAAACTTCGAATAATTGCCGGGAAATTCCTAAAAATAGCCCTTTTCTTGAATGTTTGTTTGTTAGTAACGCTAAGGCCCGAGATTTTCAGAGGTTTTCGTTGTAGATTGGGGAAGGTTTAGAAATAAAAAAAACCTTATACTTTTCTTGAGGAAAAGTCGGAAAATTGGACAATTCCAAAAAGTAACTTTTTTCCACAAAACCTTTTTTTTATTTTTAATATTTTGATTTGAAAATAATTTGAATCGTTCAATTTCGGTCGGTCGTCCGGTACTCTGTTGAGATCCAAAAAAAAAAAGGTTTGCAGGTTTGCCGCACGCACACATTCTTCTTTGGATGGTGTATGGTGGTAACAAATAAAATTGATGAAATCATTTCTGCGAAAATTTATGATGCAGAGAAAGATCCAGTATTATACGAAGTGGTGAATACTAATATGATTCATGGATCTTGCGGAAACCACAATCCCACTTCGGTTTGTATGTCTGACAATAAATGAACAAAACACTATCCACGTGCTTTTCTTTCGGAAACGCAAACTGGAAATGATTGATATCCACTGTATTGGCGCCGTGGCAGAACATTCAGCATTCAATTTAGACGAGTGAATATCGAAGATGACAACACATAGATCGTACCATATCCGCCACTATTGTTTAATTCACATTGAAAACTCATGTCAATGTTGAATATTGCAGTTTGGTGAAATCAATCAAATACGTTTACAAATACGTCTCCAAAGAAAGCAATATGGCGTTTATTGACCCTGAACGAGAAGAGCTCAGCAAGTATCAAATGCGCTGCAATAAAGCGCTTTGTAGGATATTTACTTTTGCAATTCATGAGCGTTTTCCGACTGGTGTGCGTTTTGCAGTTCATTTGGTGAACGGCCAAAGAGTGTATTTCAACCCAGGGATTTCATTACAGCCAGTAGAAACTTCGCCAGCAACAAAATTGATCTTGACGAGTTTTTTCTCAACTTGCATGATCCGTTTGCGCGAACATTGCTCTAATCGGAAATGCCTACATGGAATGCATCGTCGAAGAAATGGTCACGCAAAAAGCAAGGCCAACCAGTAGATTGGCATCCAGGTGTGTTCTCAACTAATGTCTTAAAACGAATTTACACAATCTACCCGAAAAACGATTGCTTCTACCTTCGGTTACTATTAATAAATATATTTCATTAGAGTCATTGCATACTGTGAATGGTACGGTGTGTGTAACTTTTAGAGAAGAATGCCAGCAATTACAATTGCTGGAACATGATAATTAATGGAATCAAACGATGGACGATTCGATAGCTACTTCGCATGCCACTGAAGTTCGCCATCTTTTCGCGATGATCATTTCGACATATCAGCCTTCAAATCCGCGTCAATTCCGAACAAAATTAAATTGCCGAGGACATTTTACTTCGTATTCGATAAGAATTGGAAATAGCCAAATTTCAGTACCAGTGGTTTGATATCAATTCCACCTGCCTTTTGTCAATTCACTTTAACGAATTATGAACTCATCACGAATTTTTAGCCAACATAGGCCAAATTATCTTAACGATCGGGTTCCCGAGTTGGTAAACCATCATCTCTGTACATTTACGCACCGGAATAGAAACCAAAAAATATTGTTCATCAAACTGCGTTACATTGAAGAAACTTAAAAAAATCGAAAATAAATGATTTTTAACGCAACGTAAACTCAACTTTCAAAACACATAATTTCACGCAGGACACCACATGCGGGGTCAGCTAGTACAAAATAATAGTTATAATATTTTAATTAAAGGTGTATAAACTACAAAGAGATTTTAGAATGTCACACATTGCAGAATCTAGTGATATACATATGAACTGATGATTCGGTCAATTTATTAATAATGACTATTGTGAATTGGTGCACATTCTGTATTCATTCTTAATAAAAAAAGTTTAACAAATCTTTATAATTTAAGTAGAAATTATAAAATTTATTTAAAACTTACCTTTCTCAACAGTTTAACGGCGAAATATGTCTTTATGTAAAATGACAGCTAAAAGAGGGTTGCAGTTATATTTTTAAGTGTCATTGCACGAAAATAAACATGGGTTTTAGTCTGACATATTGTTCAGCCATTGCAAATAATTTTCTGCGTGTATATGTTGTTGTAGCCGTTGAACCAGGAGGAAAATTCTGCAATTCGTACACCGCGCAAGGGTTTTGCAAGAGTAAGAGAATACTCCTATTATTGTTATTATTATCGCGCAATAACACAAAGCAATTTTCACTTAAAGCTTCACAGTTTTCCTCGCAATATGACAATGTTGTATTCTACGTAATCTATATACATACATACACATATAAAAGAAAGTCGTGTAAGCTACACCATTATATCTCTAGAACGGTTAAACCGATTTGGCTGAAAATTCTTGGGGAGGTAGCTTAGAACCAGGGTAAGGACATAGGGTACTTTTTTTTTTATCTCTTTATATTAAAATTTAATACAATTCATAAATACAAAAATTATATTTCAAATCATAAGCATTTGAAAATTTTTTTACTTCACAAACAAAAAAATAACAATAATAAAAATAATAATTAAACCGATACTATTTAAAACGTAAAATAGCAAAACCCAACAAAGCGATTTATCAAAGAAAAAAGGTAAGTAAAATTTTGAAATTGACCGATTGATGTGTTTTTTTCGAAACTCTATTAGCTTATTGTACCGCTATAGCCCTTAAGACAGCCATCCCGCGACCAATACAATCAAATATTTCACGACGAAGCCATAATGCAATAAGCATTAGAAACATTGTGAGTGAAAGGACAGAAGAAGAAGCAGGAATTTCACGTGAAGAGCGCGACGCTAGTATGGCTCGACTTCGCGCTTCTTAATCACACCAGCACAGTGATACAGTCCGTGAGACAGCTCGGTTGACAATGCGAAATCGTTGGGCAAACCACAGAGTTCAACCTGTAGATACTGTACAACGCACAAGACGAAATACATCAAGTACAGATTGGAATCGAGCAGCGTTTCGATACGATTGCAGCACTGATTACGGCGTTCATACCAGTGTTCGTATTGGGCTGATGGACGTTGTTTGCGAGTATTGTAACACATTGAAGTTTTCTGGGGAAACGCCAGGATGATGCTGCCTCAGTGGAAAAATAAAATTGCAAACATGAAATCCACCACCATAGCCACTGACTGACCACTAATCCGACATTCAAGGTATTTATTCATTTATTATTCTTTTTCTAAAAAAAGGAATATAAACGAGTAAGTATACATATTCCTATGTATTACACATGCTAATTCTAAAAAAACAGTAATGCAGAGTTTGCTTTTGATTTTGTAGATACAAGGACAGATTCACTATCGAATTGGATCGTTACAACCTCTAGACGATGAACAGCAGAAATTTTTACTATTATACTTCATGGGCAGCATGAAGAACTACTTGATCGACGTCAGGAGATAAATGCAGCAATGAAAAGAGCAATTCTTCAAGATCTGCAGCAGCTACTTCATGAACATCATGACCAGGCTGTTTAAGACGGCTTTGGAGCGCATACCAAACGATGACTACAAAGTCATCGTCAGAGCAGATAAACGACCATATGGAACACACGAACGCACCTTTACCGCTCCAACAATAGATGAAGTTGCAATCCTTATTGTTGGTGAAAACTTGGAAACACGTGATATTGTGCTCACACGTCGCGATACTGGGCAACTGAACAAATATCTGAAACACATCGGTCGTACGACACATTGCAATATCCGCTGTTGTTATGCAAGATAAAGATAAAAATGAATTGCAAAATGTGTTGCTAAGCGCATAACTCAACAATGCCTGGACCAATTTGGCCAATTCTGTTTTTTAAATGTTTGTTGAAGTTCGAGATGGTTTTTACGGCGAGAAAAATTCGAATAATTAAGGGAAAACCTTTCAAAACAGCCCGTTTCTTTTTCCAATACAAACGTATTCTTTCGTGTATCAATACTATATATATAAAAATTAATCCCTTTTTCCCTTGGTCACGTCATCACGCGTGAATGGCTGGACCGATTTCACTAATTATTGTTTTGTTGTATTTGTCATTATTAGGAGAAGGTTGTTATTTAAGAAAAAATTACGAAAGATGCGCAGGAAAATCGAAAAATGAGATGGTGAGCGCAATCCTTTTTTTTTATGTTCGTTGAAGTTCAAACATGGTTTTTACGGCGAGAAAACTTCGAATAATTGCCGGGAAATTCCTAAAAATAGCCCTTTTCTTGAATGTTTGTTTGTTAGTAACGCTAAGGCCCGAGATTTTCAGAGGTTTTCGTTGTAGATTGGGGAAGGTTTAGAAATAAAAAAAACCTTATACTTTTCTTGAGGAAAAGTCGGAAAATTGGACAATTCCAAAAAGTAACTTTTTTCCACAAAACCTTTTTTTTATTTTTAATATTTTGATTTGAAAATAATTTGAATCGTTCAATTTCGGTCGGTCGTCCGGTACTCTGTTGAGATCCAAAAAAAAAAAGGTTTGCAGGTTTGCCGCACGCACACATTCTTCTTTGGATGGTGTATGGTGGTAACAAATAAAATTGATGAAATCATTTCTGCGAAAATTTATGATGCAGAGAAAGATCCAGTATTATACGAAGTGGTGAATACTAATATGATTCATGGATCTTGCGGAAACCACAATCCCACTTCGGTTTGTATGTCTGACAATAAATGAACAAAACACTATCCACGTGCTTTTCTTTCGGAAACGCAAACTGGAAATGATTGATATCCACTGTATTGGCGCCGTGGCAGAACATTCAGCATTCAATTTAGACGAGTGAATATCGAAGATGACAACACATAGATCGTACCATATCCGCCACTATTGTTTAATTCACATTGAAAACTCATGTCAATGTTGAATATTGCAGTTTGGTGAAATCAATCAAATACGTTTACAAATACGTCTCCAAAGAAAGCAATATGGCGTTTATTGACCCTGAACGAGAAGAGCTCAGCAAGTATCAAATGCGCTGCAATAAAGCGCTTTGTAGGATATTTACTTTTGCAATTCATGAGCGTTTTCCGACTGGTGTGCGTTTTGCAGTTCATTTGGTGAACGGCCAAAGAGTGTATTTCAACCCAGGGATTTCATTACAGCCAGTAGAAACTTCGCCAGCAACAAAATTGATCTTGACGAGTTTTTTCTCAACTTGCATGATCCGTTTGCGCGAACATTGCTCTAATCGGAAATGCCTACATGGAATGCATCGTCGAAGAAATGGTCACGCAAAAAGCAAGGCCAACCAGTAGATTGGCATCCAGGTGTGTTCTCAACTAATGTCTTAAAACGAATTTACACAATCTACCCGAAAAACGATTGCTTCTACCTTCGGTTACTATTAATAAATATATTTCATTAGAGTCATTGCATACTGTGAATGGTACGGTGTGTGTAACTTTTAGAGAAGAATGCCAGCAATTACAATTGCTGGAACATGATAATTAATGGAATCAAACGATGGACGATTCGATAGCTACTTCGCATGCCACTGAAGTTCGCCATCTTTTCGCGATGATCATTTCGACATATCAGCCTTCAAATCCGCGTCAATTCCGAACAAAATTAAATTGCCGAGGACATTTTACTTCGTATTCGATAAGAATTGGAAATAGCCAAATTTCAGTACCAGTGGTTTGATATCAATTCCACCTGCCTTTTGTCAATTCACTTTAACGAATTATGAACTCATCACGAATTTTTAGCCAACATAGGCCAAATTATCTTAACGATCGGGTTCCCGAGTTGGTAAACCATCATCTCTGTACATTTACGCACCGGAATAGAAACCAAAAAATATTGTTCATCAAACTGCGTTACATTGAAGAAACTTAAAAAAATCGAAAATAAATGATTTTTAACGCAACGTAAACTCAACTTTCAAAACACATAATTTCACGCAGGACACCACATGCGGGGTCAGCTAGTACAAAATAATAGTTATAATATTATAATTAAAGGTGTATAAACTACAAAGAGGGTTAGCTGACAACTGTTGTCTACGGTTTCGACTATTGTTACAGCAGTACTGTGTTGACATGTACGTCAAAATTGAAGCTAAGCACTTAAATTTCATTTGGTTGAATCAAGCCAAACTGCATTCTGAGGAATGCATCCATTTACGTGATGCAATTAGTACAGAAGGAAATGCAGCTAATATTGGTCGATTAGTTATTCTGCCAGCGACGTATATAAGTAGTCCACGTCGTATGAATGAATATGCACAAGATGCAATGACGGTCGGCAGATCTTTTTATTACTCTTACATGTAATCCAAAATGGATAGAGATTGTTCAATTAATGCTTCCCGGACCAACATCAAATGATCGACACGACATACAGCACGTGAATTTACACAAAAAATGCGATCTTTGTGAACTTCATTGTTAAACAACGTATTTTTGTAGAAACTCCATTCTGGATGTATTAAATCTAATGGCAAAAATGAGGCCTGCCGCACGAACACATTCTTATTTGGTCAGTGGAAAGAATTCAACCAGATAAAATCGATTATGTCATATGTGCCGACATTCCCGATCACGAAACCGATAAAATTGTAACAACAAATATGACTCATGAACCATTTGGTCCTATGATCCCCAATCAGCTTGCATGATTGACGGTAAGTCTTCCAAGCGATATCCACGGATATTAAAGGTAGATACTATCACAGGTAACGATGATTATCCATTATATCGGCGTTGATCACTCGATGATAATGGTCGAACTTTCACAATAAATGTGAAAAGAATACATTTCGTGGTCGATAATAGTTGGATTGTTCCATATTGTATGTGAACTGCAATGAAACGATTTGGCGTATATTCGCATTCCCTATTCATGAACATTATCCTACTGTTGTGCATTTGGCTGTGTATTTTAAGAATAGTCGAAGAGTTTATTTTACGGATTCGAATGTTGTTGAACGTGTTCAAACACCTCCAGCGACAACATTGACCAGTTTCTTTGATATCTGTCAAAGTGATTCGTTTGCACGAAATTTGCTTTATCGGAAATGCTATGTTTTTATACTTGGAATTCTTCATACAAAAATGTTCTAAGACGCAAGCAAGGCGGTTCTTGGTTATTCGGATGTGCGCTGTGCTGATGCTGTTGGGCGTTATATACTATACAGTTCAACCAAATAATGATGAATTCTTCTATTTTTGGTTGTTGCAGGTAATTGTGCGAGGGCACAGTCATATGAGCCACTGTCCGTAGTGTTAACGGTATAATATTCCCAACATACTCATTGGGAAACGATAGTCGTTGAAGCAATTATATCTGCATCTCCAAATCAGATACGAACATTATTTGCTATAATCATTTCGATCTGGAGATTTCCGCCAAACACTACCAGTAAAACCAAGATCAACTGCTGCAGATGAAATAAACAATCCACAATCTACCCAATTGAATTTTTAAACTCCTTGGATGTGCCAGGCTTACCACCGCACAATTTACAACTAAAGATTAGCTCCGTAGTAATCATGCTTCGGAACAGAAGCAACCAAAACTGTGTAACAGAATACGTTTGGCAATAAGGACATTGATGAATAATGTGATTTATGCAACGATACTCAATGGAAAATTTAAAGTTGAGGAAGTTCTCATTCCAAGAATCCCAATGATCCCAACCAATAAGCCGTTTGAGTTTAAACGACTTCAACTTCCGATACGTCTTGAATTTGCCATGACCATAAACAAATTCCAAGGCCAAACCTTAAAAGTTTGTGGCCTGAATCTAGAAAATTATTATTTTTCCCATGATCAATTATATGTAGCATGTTCACGGGTCGGATAACCATCTGCGTTCTTGTTCTTGGGTCGATTCCGGACTTTTTTCGATTCGGGATTTCTAATAGTGCGGAAAAGTTGCATTAGTACTTCCTGATTCCAATGCAACTTTTTGTTTTGAGATCGGATTGCATCTTCAACCCCAACTCCGGCCTTGAAAATTCGGAAATTCGCCTAAAATCGTGAAATTGTCTATCTAGCGCCTGAAATACGCATCTCATGGAAAAATGTACAGAACAAAAGTTATTTGTCACGTCATTTGCTACTGAAATGGTATATGTGATCATGGCCGTAAGACGAACCGTTCCCGAGATACGAGGGAAAAGGCGGCGCGCCACAGCGCAAGGTGAAAATTGTTGCAGCTCTCAGCTAACCTGTATTGGTCACCCAGAACTCACCGCGTGGAGATGGCAGCTCTTCGGGTTCCTCCCAAGCCCAACCCAACCAACCAACCATATGTCAGAATTGTTTTAGTCTGAATCTGTGTCAAATTTATTGATTAATTCAGATTTTGTACTAAACTTTGGCACTTTTGCCTAGATTTTAATGTAGAGCGTATAAAATGATCACGAGATTGAGGGCAATAACTTTAGAAGATGCCTCTGTCACCAGATTGACGGTTCTCTCGACTGCCACGGTGTGAGAGGGGAATTAGCTAAATTACCATACCTCTGCAGTGTCTCCCGGCAGCCCTTTTATGAGTTCGTCGTTAGAAACTGAGCAAAGAACTGGTGGAACAGTCAAGGTAATAGTCTTCCAGTTAATCATATAGTAATAATTGTTAGCTTTGAAATTCAGCTTTGGCACTTTATTACATCTAACCCTTCCATTTAAAGTGTCAGGCTCTGCTTCTCTGGCTGCCAGAAGACGGTCATGGGCCAACTTTCTGACTTCTATCATACTAAGAAGAATGTTTTCTGGAAGAGCAAAGAAAGCATTCTGTTGAATGGATGAATCGACAACCTTGCGCAGTTTAGCAGGTAAGTATCTCGACCTTTGAATTGCAGCATAGAGATGGCGCGAGCCATCTTTGATGAACTGTTGAATCTTATTGAGAACCACAAAGGTGAGTAAACTGTAAGTATGTACCTGACCAAAATCTTTGTTTCCTTTGTTGGTTTGTCAGTAGAAATGTATAATCTCAGAATTCTATTTGCACGGGGGTAATTGGCAGGAAGGAAAACTTTCAAATTTGATAACAGGCAACTTCTCACAATCAGGGAGCAGTTTACCTATGTCGCCAGAGAATGTATTTGGACTCTTTGAGACACCATCTATGTGTTCAAAAAGAGCACGAAATGGAAGTTCGTTGAAATGTAGAAGACAAACAACCCACTGTAATGGCCTACCTATTCTTTCTTCTAGTTTCCGAATGATTCCACCTTTCCCACCTGTGTTCGTGTTGGTGCCATCAGCACCGACAACTTCTAGATGTTCCCTACATCAACTGAATTGTCTTGTAAATGTTGCCAAATAGCTTGCGTCTCATCGCTGACCCGGAAGGAGAGGTGACGTGGCCAATGTAATGACAACCGGGTTGCGCTATAAGAGAAATATGTTCCTCTTTTACAGTGTCGCGGTGGTATTTTTCACCTTCGCTGACTTGTGTAAGTGTATTGTCTTTGCGGCCGTCAAAATACAGCCCATATACAGAGTCAATACCTTCGGTGTTTTGGAGCTTAACTCCAACACCTTTTTTTGCCCGACTAATCTTGCATTTGTCAGTGACAAAGCTAGCCTGATCCTCTGTTATCAAACCTGCTTTTTGGCATCCAGAAAAGCAGATGAAACAATCAAGGCCGCTGCTCTATCACTTACTCCAACTCTTTGGGCAGCTAAAGCAGTGTGTTCTAATACTATTGTGTTTTGTTTGGTTTTAGATGATGGAAGAGAAAATTCATCATCAGCATCGTTTTTGGAAGAATACATGTGCGACGCACCTGCATTGTTGTCGTCTGTATGAGAGTCTGGCTGATCTGAATGGTCACGTGTTCTAGCTGATACTTTTGTGGTAAGTGTTGATATTGAACGACGTTTTGAAAGTTTTTCTTTACGTTCATTTTTCTTTGTAATCTTTTTTGTTTCAGGTAGATCAACACTTCCAATGCGACCAATTCTTCTGGTTCTCTGGTCCAAGAGAAATGGTTGCTCATTGATAGGAACTTTCCTTTCCTTTGGGCAAGTGCAAGAAGAAAAATAAATGCATTTACAAGCAGCGATGTCAAATAATTTTCCGGCAGAAGAGACAAAGTCGTCTCTTTTAGAGCTCAAACCTATTGGGTTCCTTAAAAACATTTGTTTAAGAGTCAGAAATTTTTTATGGTATGTGGTGAGCATTTGTATAACTCTGGTGTGTGAAACTATCGGAATAGATGACTTTTTGAAAGTATTTTCAACCTTTTTTGCGACTATTTCTGTAACTCCTAGGTTCATAGTTTCGCCTCGGAGTCGCCATCTATGAAATCTTTCAAACTGATAACACAACAGAATATCCTGTTAAGTAGGTAACTGGGACACAGAGAGATTGTACGGATATATGCCAAACACAGGACATATCTTTCCAAATTTAAATTTAGATGCAGACATTTTGAGTTCTGTGTTCTGTTGAGAGAATATAAGTGATAGCACTCGGCAAGAGTGTAGGAATTCGATGAAAAAATATTTATGTGGAGACCAGCCCGAACGTGTCGTATGGCGCAGGGAAATAAATGTAAGTCATAGAACTCGGCGAAATGACCGACAAGATTGAAGGAACTCGATGAAAAAATATTTGTGTGGAGACCTATCCAAACGTGTCCTTTGGCGTAGGTGAATGAATGTGAGTGATAGCACTTGGCGAAATCAACGTCAAGAAGCGAGGCCGCAAGCCGATTTTCGATAGCAAATGACGTGGCAAATAACTTTTGTTTTATACATTTTGCCATGAGATGAGTACTTCAGGCGCTAGATAGACAATTTCACGATTTTAGGCGAGTTTCCGAAATTTCAAGGCCGGAGTTGGGGTTGAAGATGCAATCCGATCTCAAAACAAAAAGTTGCATTGAAATCAGGAAGTACTAAGGAAACTTTTCCGCAATATTAGAAATCCCGAATCGTAAAAATTCCGGAATCGACCCACCCTATTGCACATGATAATAAAACGAAAAATGTCATCTATCCTAAGGTGCTTCACTAAAAAGTGGAATTCGTGCACTAAAATGCATGGCCCATAAAGAGTCTTTAAAATAAAAGTCTGCTCATTTATTACCTCTTAGACGGAAAAAAGTTGGACATTTTTAAAATTCTAAATACCGCCACTTTATAAATATGCTAAAAGTTTATGTACAAAAATTAAGAAGTGAAGAAAATACTAAAAAGCTAGCTCGCATATCACTTGATAATTGGCTAAAATTATGAGAAGTATTTGTTGCGGTTTCATCGATTTTCCAGCAGTATTACGTCGGCAGGTTCGTCAAATTAGAAACGGATCATCTATAGGCACTAAATACCAACAGCGGTTTTCGGCAAAATTGAACAAAATGGTTTTCGTTGTCAACAACAGTTGGATTGTTTCGTATGAGCCACTTATTTCAAAAACATACAAGACAAATTGGCATCGGTTATTGGCAACGAAAGATGATTGGAATGATGCTCAACGTATGGTCTGCCAAAGCGATCCATTAGTTCGCACTTTACTCGGAGATGCCACGTTATTACATTTGGAATGCTTCATTGAAGAAGTTTCAACGACGGAAGGTGAAGCGGTTATTGGTTATCCGGATTTGCAAATAAATCAAAAAATTATGAATGTTTTTATTTGCGGTTGCTGTTGGTAAACATGTGCGAGCCAACGTCATTTGAAACAGTATACTTAATGGTATGATATTCCTAACGTATCGTGCTGCATGTGAAGAACTCAATTTACTAAAAAAACAGTACTCATTGGAAAACGACCAGTTTAAGCACTTATATTTGCATCTCCAAGTCAGATACGGATATTACAATGTCAATCTCTTAAAGTTTGTGGTTAGGGGACGGATCTTCGTTATTGCACATGATAATTAAACAGAAAATATCGTGTATAACAAGACAGCTAACTGAAGAGAACGACATCTACACAGTTTATTGACTGTGGGCTTTAATATTTCACACAATACGCTCGATAGAACCATATACGCGATGTTGAGGAGGCTTATCCCACGGTAGTTGGCGCAGATTATGGGGTCTCAATTTTTATGGATTGGGCATAGCACACTTAAATTCCAATCGCTGAGCATGCTTTCGTCCGATCACATTTTACAAAGAAGTTGATCTATGCTCCTTAAAAGTTCTTCGCCGCCGTGTCTGAATAGCTCGGCCAGTAATCCATCTGCTCCCGCAGTTTTGGGTTCGCCTTCTCCTGACGTTGTGCGTTCACTGCCATTCAGCAGGCTGGAGAAGTGTTCCCTCCATAATATAAGTATGTTTTGCTCATCGGTCAATGGATCACCTTTGGGGGTTCCACAAGATTGTGCTGCGGTCTTAAAACCTTCAGTTAGACGCCGCATCTTTTCGTAGAATTTTCGAGCATAACGAGCAGGTTATCAAACTCTTCATACTCACGCATTTCGGCCTCTTTCGTTTTCTGTCTGCAAATGCGTGTCGCTTCCCTCTTCAACTCTCGGTATCTACCCCATCCCACACGTGTTGTGGTCGATCGTAAAGTTGCGAGGTAGGCAGTCTGTTTTTGTTTTTTTTGCATTTTCCGAAAACCAATGGTTTCGGTTGCAGCTATACGTAGGGTGTTTGAAATGCCGTCCCACAGTTCCCTTATACCGAGTTGTTGGCGAGTGCTGTCAAAGAGCAGGAGTGCAAGTCGAGTAGAAAATCGTTCGGCTAACTGTTGTGATTGCAGCTTCTCGACGTCGAACCTTCTTTATGTTGGTTGGAGTGCGTTTTTCGCTGCACAGAGGCGGGTGCGAATATTGGCTGCAACAAGAAAGTGGTTCGAGTAGATGTTAGGACCTCGGAGCGTACGCACGCCTAGAACACTGGAGACGTGTATTCCGTCTATCGCAACATGATCGATCCGGTGACAACCAGGTAGCGTTATGAATCTTCTTATGCTGGAATAAAGTACTAAAGATAACCATATTACGGGTCCCGTCGAAGTCTATTAACCTCAATCCATTTTGGAGATGTTTCCTCGTGGAGGCTGAATTTACCGACCGTCGTACCAAAGATACCTTCTTTGCCCACCTTGGCGTTTAAGTCGCCAAGCACGATTTTGATATCGTGACGGTGGTAGCTCTTATAGGTGTGCTTCAAGCGCTCATAGAAGGCATCTTTGGTCACATCGTCCTTCTCTTCCATCGGCGCGTGGGCGCAAATCAGCGATATGTTAAAGAACTTCGCTTCGATACGGATTGTGGCTAGACGTTCATTCACCGGAGTGAATGATAGTACTCGGCGACGGAGTCTCTCTCCTACCACGAATCCCACACCAAATTTGCGCTCCTTTATTTAGCTACTGTAGTAAATGCCACAAGGATCTACTCGTCTCTGTCCTTGTCCCGTCCATCCCATTTCTTGTACGGCGGTGATGTCAGCCTTTATTTTCACGAGGACATCAACCAAATGGACATTCCAAGAGCATGCCCTCAAATCTTAGTCGTTAATTCATTTGCCATGGTCGTCATCAAAAGGGGGATCACTCATCAGAGGCTTGTTGTTTCCTTTCATTGGGGGTGTTTTTTTTACGTGGCGGGTCCCAAACCTAGCGCATTACCCTGCGGAGGGGATGTTTCGCCTTCTTGTTTTAGCTCGCCTTCAAACGGATGTTCTTAGGCTATGTAAAAGAATAGTTTCTGGCCGCTCCCAAGTGTATGGCGTTCAGAGAACTTTCCACAATTGCGTGAACTTCTACACATGAATCCATTCTCTAGTATTTTATATTTGTATCTGTGAATCTAGTTTTTATAATTATTTCTTATTTATATTTGTTGAAATATCATTGAACAGGTAGATAATGCTAAAATTGCACAAAATCAAACACGTAAATATGTAAAAACACATACAGTCCACTACACATGTATGTATATCTATTTTAAGATAATATTAAACATACATGTACTGAATTGGAAACTTGAAGCCAACCCCATATCATGCAGCATAAAAAATATATACACATACACATATATGTCAAGTTATTAAGATAGTTTCCTAAAATGGTATTCTCGTATAAGTAATGAAAATACAAAATAAAAATCAGAGTGCAATATTTCTCAGCTCAATAAGATCTTTACTTTTCCCCCAACAGCGCTAAGTGGCCGATTTTCCAAAAAAGGTGGCCAAAACTCAAAAAGTCCTTCAATAGCACCGAAACTTCGTGTGATATTATTTTTTCGAAATTTAAAATGGCGGACGTGTACTCTTCAAATTTGAGGTACGTGTTCCAATTAGAGTCAAACATCACGAACGTGATTTTTTCGTAAGATTATTTAAAAAAAATAATATCGTCTCAAAATTTAAGACGAAAAATAAAGAATTTCTATCATATCTTGCTTCGATCTAAGACGATTAATTAAAGCTTAATTTATTTTAATGAGTAAGTGGTAAAATCAAATTGACGTTGACTACAAAACCGCATGACAAAACCTAATATGACATGAGCATGATTGAAGAGTTCTACGCTCAAACCCAAAATTTATGAAATATCAATAAATGATACTGTAGCGGACACGAAAAACATTGGTTGACCACCCATCTTCATTAATCTTATAACTTTTAACGTCAGCAAAGGTAAAATATCAACAAAAAAAATTTCCTTATACATGCTCCTGTTTGACGTATGATTTTGACAGTCATTTGTTTTATTCAGAGCAAGTGATGCACATAATATGTTATGAATACCTTCAATAACACCCTCCATTGGACTGGATATGGAAAAATCTTTTCTTAATCACTGGATAGACACTTTTTTAACAGCGCGCCATTAGAGATTCGAAACACTTGGCTGAATTGAATTTAAAGATTCTTTGTTTCGTCCTTCGAGCCTGATAAAGGAGCTGCGCCAAATTAAAAAGTCCTGTTCAAAATACAAGCAAGCTAAAACAAAAATCGTTATAAAACGGGTGTATATTCCCGCATATTAACAATTAAAACAACTTGAGAATGAATAATTTTCAACTCAGTGAAAGACCTTCATTTCCCTCCATCTGCGGTAAGGTATTGAATGAAACTTCATTGAGGTAATAACATTTAGTGCTTCGAGTCGGATAAAGAGCTGGGCTAAAATTAAAAATCTCTGTATTAAAAAATTACACAATATACATATAACAAAGACTTGTTTAAAATACAGGCAAATTAAAATTAAAAAATGGTAAGACGAGTGTATGGTATATTCCCGCATATTAACAACTACAACAATTTTAGAATGAATATTTCCTAGCTCAATAAGGTCTTAATTTTCCCCCACCAGCGGTAAGAATTTAGAGATTATTTGTTGAGTTCAATGTTTGATCTTAGAAATCAAATATTTTTGGTTCTTCGAGCCGGATTTAGTGCTGTATTTACAAACCAGGCAATATACAAAAAAGCCATGTTCAAAATGCAGGCAAATTAAAACAAAATTAATTCTAAGACGGGTGTATATTCTCGAATATTCAACTGATCACATAAGCCGTTTTAGTAGAAAGTAACTGCCATCCAAAGAAATATTTAGCAGATATGAGTCGAGGCACAGCAAGGTCTTTAGAGAATAACAAGTAGTGGATTAATAAATACGAAAAGTTGCGGAAACAACCATGGGTTTAAATAGAAAGAAAATTCTTGATGCCCAGGCAGATTTATCCGAAAAGGTGTTGTACACGTCCAACAATGTTTAATAATTTAAAAAGCAATGCAGAAATTGACAACTTATGCGAAGAAATTGCTAAAGAATATTTCCAAGAAGTTGAAATTTGCAAAACTTGTCGTTATTTATCGTCAAAAAAATAAAAATACCAATGTTCTACGGCCATGTTAAAGAACCAAAACAAACTAATGTGGTCCAAAAACTAAAGGAAGAAAAACTTATAACGATTAGACCCTCTCTTTTCTGCAACTATAAAAAAAACCAATTGAGTTAGTTCAAACATCTTCTTCTTCTTCTTTACTGGCGTAGACACCGCTTACGCGATTATAGCCGAGTCAACAACAGCGCGCCAGTCGTTTCTTCTCTTCGCTACATGGCGACAATTGGCTATTCCAAGCGAGGCCAGGTCCTTCTCCACTTGGTCCTTCCAACGGAGTGGAGGTCTTCCTCTTCCTCTGCTTCCCGCGGCGGGTACTGCGTCCAATACTTTCAGAGCTGGAGTGTTTTCATCCATCCGGACAACATGACCTAGCCAGCGTAGCCGCTGCCTTTTAATTCGCTGAACTATGTCAATGTCGTCGTATATCTCGTACAGCTCATCGTTCCATCGAATGCGATATTCGCCGTGGCCAACGCGCAAAGGACCATAAATCTTTTGCAGAACCTTTCTCTCGAAAACTCGCAACGTCGACTCATCCGTTGTTGACATCGTCCAAGCCTCTGCACCGTATAGCAGGACGGGAATTATGAGTGACTTAGAGAGGACTTTGCTCCTCAATTGCCTACTTAGTCCGAAGTAGCACCTGTTGGCAAGAGGTATCCTGCGTTGGATTTCTAGGCTGACATTGTTGGTGGTGTTTACGCTGGTTCCAAGATAGACGAAATTATGTACAACTTCAAAGTTATGACTGTCAACAGAGACGTGAGTGCCAAGTCGCGAGTGCGACGACTGTTTGTTTGATGACAGGAGATATTTCGTCTTGCCCTCGTTCACTGCCAGACCCATTTCTTTTGCTTCCTTGTCCAGTCTGGAGAAAGCAGAACTAACGGCGCGGGTGTTGAGGCCGATGATATCAATATCATCGGCATACGCCAGCAGTTGTACACTCTTATAGAAGATGGTACCTTCTCTGTTGAGTTCTGCAGTTTGAACTATTTTCTCCAGAAGCAGGTTGAAAAAGTCGCACGATAAGGAATCGCCTTGTCCGAAACCTCGTTTGGTATCGAACGGCTCGGAGAGGTCCTTCCCGATTCTGACGGAGCTTTGAGTGTTGCTCAACGTCAGCTTACACAGCCGTATTAGTTTTGCGGGGATACCAAATTCAGACATCGCGGCATAAAGGCAGCTCCTTTTCGTGCTGTCGAAAGCAGCTTTGAAATCGACGAAGAGGTGGTGTGTGTCGATTCTCCTTTCACGGGTCTTTTCCAAGATTTGGCGCATCGTGAATATCTGGTCGGTTGTTGATTTACCAGGTCTAAAGCCACACTGATAAGGTCCAATCAGTTTGTTGACGGTGGGCTTTAATCTTTCACACAATATGCTCGACAGAACCTTATACGCGATGTTGAGGAGGCTAATCCCACGGTAGTTGTCGCAGATTGTGGGGTCTCCTTTTTTGTGGATTGGGCATAGCACACTTAAATTCCAATCGTTGGGCGTACTTTCGTCCGACCATATTTTGCAAAGGAGCTGATGCATGCACCTTATCAGCTCTTCGCCGCCGTGTTTGAATAGCTCGGCCGGCAATCCATCGGCCCCTGCCGCTTTGTTGTTTTTTAGGCGGGCAATTGCTATTCGAACTTCTTCATGGTCGGGCAATGGAACGTCTGCTCCATCGTCATTGATTGGGGTATCGGCTTCGCTTTCTCCTGGTGTTGTGCGTTCACTGCCATTCAGCAGGTTGGAGAAGTGTTCCCTCCATAATTTAAGTATGCTCTGGGCATCGGTGGCTAGATCACCTTGGGGGGTTCTACAAGAGTATGCCCCAGTCTTGAAACCTTCTTTAAGCCGCCGCATTTTTTTGTACTCCTGTCGGCCAGCATATCAAGCTCTTCGTACTCACGCATTTCGGTCTCTTTCTTTTTCTGTCTACAAATGCGTCTCGCTTCCCTCTTCAACTCTCGGTATCTATCCCATCCCGCACGTGTTGTGGTCGATCGTAACGTTGCGAGGTAGGCATCCTGTTTTCTCTCCGCTGCGACACGGCACTCCTCGTCTTACCACCTCTTCTTTTGCACTTTCCGAAAACCAATGGTTTCGGTTGCAGCTGTACGTAAGGAGTTTGAAATGCCGTTCCACAGTTCCCTTATACCGAGTTGTTGACGAGTGCTCTCAGAGAGCAGGAGTGCAAGCCGAGTAGAAAATCGTTCGGCTGTCTGTTGTGATTGCAGCTTCTCGACGTCGAACCATCCTTGTGTTTGTTGGCGTGCGTTTTTTGCTGCACAGAGGCGGGTACGAATTTTGGATGCAACAATAAAGTGGTCCGAGTCGATGTTAGGACCTCGGGGCGCACGCACATCTAAAACACTGGAGACGTGGCTTCCGTCTATCACAACATGATCGATCTGGTTGGTGGTTTTTCGATCCGGAGACAGCCAGGTAGCTTGATGTATCTTCTTATGCTGGAATCTAGTACTACAGATAACCATATTTCGGGCCCCGGCGAAGTCGATCAGCCTCAGCCCATTTGGGGATGTTTCCTCGTGGAGGCTGAATTTACCGACCGTAGTTCCAAAGATACCTTCTTTGCCCACCCTGGCATTGAAGTCGCCAAGCACGATTTTGACATCGTGGCGGGGACATCTCTCATAAGTGAGTTCCAAGCACTCATAAAAGGCATCTTTGGTCACATCGTCCTTCTCTTCCGTCGGGGCGTGGGCGCGAATCAGCGATATGTTAAAGAACCTCGCTTTGATGCGGATTGTGGCTAGACGTTCATTCTCCGGAGTGAATGATAGGACTCGGCGACGGAGTCTCTCTCCCACCACGAATCCAACACCAAATTTGCGCTCCTTTATATGGCCACTGTAGTAAATGTCACAAGGACCTACTCGTCTCTGTCCTTGTCCCGTCCATCGCATTTCCTGGAGGGCGGTGATGTCAGCCTTTATCTTTACGAGGACATCTACCAGCTGGGCAGCGGCACCTTCCCAATTAAGGGTCCGGACATTCCAGGTGCATGCCCTCAAATCATAGTCCTTATTTCATTTGCCATGGTCGTCATCAAAAGGGGGGGCTCTCATCCGAGGCTGGTTTTTTCCTTTCATTGGGGGTGTTTTTTTACGTGGCGGGTCCCAAACCCAGCGCACAACCCTATGCAGGTGTGTTTCGCCTTCTCACTTTAGCTCGCCTTCAAACGGATGTTCTTAGGCTACCCAGAGGATACTTGGTCAAAGACCGGAAGTCGTGAGCTGCTTGAGTCATATGTAATAGAATCGTTTCTGGCCACTCCCAAGTGAATGGCGATCAGAAAACTTTCCTCACTTGCGTGAACTTCTACAAATGACTCCATCAGACATCACACGTAGCAAAAGAAGAAGAATTTATAGACTATGGAAAGCAGCCAAAGTTATAGCTTGCGAAGCTGCTAAAATGCAGAACCAAGTTGAAGAAAAATAATATCGCATCTATACCAACAAGGAAGATCTAATCAGTTCTTCCAAAGTTATCAATACACAAATTGAAAAAATATATCCGACCGTGTCCGTTGCCTCAAAGGCTTTTATATCGATTACTTTGGAGTTAAAAATACAATGTGAAAATACTGATAAATCAAGATTGGACTCTGATCTACCTGATGAAAAGTCAAATGGCAATGTGAAAGATGGCTCGAATGATTCTGCAAACACAACCAAAAGGAAAGGACCTCAACGTGATGCTCGAAGTAGATGCACACCAACGAGTTCAGCAAAATTCTGCACAAAAGTCAAGGAATGGTAGCATCGATATTGCAAACACAAAAGGAGGACTAAATTTAAGAAAGTTAAGTTTAAGTATTAAACGCATACAGTTCACTCTTGGTAAATAATTACTTTCTTCCCTCGGCAGTATGTTCAAATACCATATTTCAATAGTAGATAATGCTGAAACTGAACAAAATCAAATACATAAATATGTAAAAACACATATAGTCCACTAAACATAAATATCTATTTTAATACCAAGTTCAGACCGAAAATTTAAAAGATTAGATTACATTTAATCATTCCATAAACCAAAAGTGTTCTCACTGCCGTTAGAAAGATCAAAAAACAGCTGTTATTGTCATTCATGAAGTCACATCGCTTAATATTTATCAAAAGAAAAGAATGTCATTTAGTATTGTGAAGTAAAAGCCGTCCTTTTTTCAAATATTTTCCATATAATAAAAATAATGGATGCATTTTTTCATTTGTTAAATCGATTTTCAGGTGAAATTATATTCACTGCTTTAGGTTACGTTTATGACCTAGCGGATTCGCGTCGCTCGATACGATGAAAGTCGCTCTATCGCTACCAGCGGTTTCGCCATCGTAATCACTAGCGATTGAGTGTTTACAGTACAGCGAAATCAGAAGCGATTGAAAATTTATAACGTCAAATCCGTTCGTAGTTTCTTTTACTTTTCATTAAAAAAATACATGTGTGCACATGTTCGTAAAATTTTGCTTACAGAAAGTAGTCTTTTAGTGCGTCAGCAGATTTTAAGATTTTATAAACAGAAAAGATTTCAAGTGCAATTTGCAAAGAACGCAAAAGCCATAGAGAGTTCCATCATTTACACACCCGTCTTCTACAATATCCTGAGAAATTTATGGAGTATTACAGAATGAGAATTGACACGTTTAATTATATCTTGAATAATAAATATATCCAAACATATAGAAAAAAATACTAGAAATCAAAAAACACCAATTGATGCTGTAGAAAGTCTCGCACTGACCATAAGGTAAGTAATATACAATATTATGTATCCATTACATAAATTTTTATTCAATTTCAATATTTATACTTGTTCACTTACATATGTAAGTATGTATTTAATATAATATTACACACATTAATATTAAGTAGCTTAATTAAAATTTTGCGCATTTGGTAAAATGAAGCTGTTTGAAGCCTGCATTTGGGCTGCTACTCACATAACTAATAAAAGAAACTGGCGTAACCGATTCCTGATTATCTCTGCCGTACATAATGTCGTACAGAACCTCCTGCATTTTTATGCGAAATTTTATTTTTTTTCTTCATCCATATTTTTCATATACTTTTTGAAACTCATAAGAAAATGGTAATCATCATCCTCCTCATCGTTACTTTTTTCTAGAAGCTTAAGCTTCTTTTCCTCCAACTCCAAAAACGCTGAGCTTTCTGTTTTTTTCTTTATTTTTTTAGGTGTAGGCTGCATCAATTTTATGGATTCAGAAGTTTCCGATTTATGTTCATCATCAAGTTCCATCAATTCATCACAACTTGTTTCATTGATCAAGTTACCTGACATGGAGCGCGATTCCATAATATCTTATAAAAAACACATATCCTTAAAATGTGTCCATTTTGAATACGGCATTTCAGCGCTGCCTAAAGCCACCACAGTTTTCTTACGAAGTTCTCTAACATAGGTGTCTTTCAAGTTTTTCCATTTTTTTGCACCAGAGCCAGCTGAAACACATGTAAAAAGAATAATTTCGTTTAAATTTATTTCATTCCGATCTTTGGCTTTTTCCTATCGCATAGGAAATTGCTACAGTTTAACGCGATTCGCTCAACTGAATCAAAAATTTTGATCGCTGATTTTCATTGCTAGCAGTCGCTCCATTTTCGCTGAAACCGCTTTTCACTGAATCGCTGCACGATAAACACCTTCGTATGGATTTATGTATTTGATCGCTAGTAGCGATTTTCATTGCATCGCTCGACGCGAATCTGCTCGGTCATAAACGTAGCCTTAAAAAAATTTGTTTGCTTACATTTTTTTCAATGAAATGATTTGGAACTGTCATTTTTGAATGGCTTGATAAATTTTTATGATTAGTGAGATAACCCATTCAACAGCCAAAATCGTGTGATTAACCGTGCGATTCTGTAACGTGAGACAGTATCAAGTCTCTAAATTTGAGATTTTGAGTTAGAGACAATTTTTGAGACTTGAGACGATTTTGCTATTCTGTAAGTGACAGTCTCAAAATCTATTAAATTTCATTATTCAGAGATGTTTTTACACTTGAATGATAATAAATATGTCGATAACAAATATTAACTTTTCTATAACATAGTCAAAAGAACATAATTATTAATAAAAATAAAAATATATTTTGACTTTGTTTCATAATAATTACGAAATTTATGTAAAATTTATTTATTTCTGAACATAGTATAAAATGATAAATATGAAACACACAAATACACATGTATTGAATTGTCCACTTAAAAACAACCCCATATCATGCAGCATGAACCCAGCTAGAACAGTGACGGTTACGATGACGTTGACGTTGTGCGTTCACTGCCATTCAGCAGGCTGGAGAAGAGTTCCCTTCATATTTAAGTATGCTCTGGGCATCGGTGGCTAGATCACCTCGGTGGGTTCTACAAGAGTATGCTCCAGTCTTGAAACCTTCTGCAAGCCGCCGCATCTTTTCGTAGAATTTTCGAGCATTACCCCTGTCGGCCAGCTTATCAAGCTCTTCGTACTCACGCATTTCGGCCTCTTTCTTTTTCTGTCTAAAAATGCGTCTCGCTTCCCTCTTCAACTCTCGGTATCTATCCCATCCCGCACGTTTCGTGGTCGATCGCAATGTTGCGAGGTAGGCAGCCTGTTTTCTCTCCGCTGCGACACGGCCCTCCTCGTCTTACCAGCTCTTCTTTTGCGCTTTCCGAAAACCAATGGTTTCAGTTGCAGCTGTACGTAGGGTGTTTGAAATGCCGTCCCACAGTTCCCTTATACCGAGTTGTTGACGAGTGCTCTCAGAGAGAAGGAGTGCAAGCCGAGTAGAAAATCGTTCGGCTAACTGTTGTGATTGCAGCTTCTCGACGCCTTGTGTTTGTTGGCGTGCGTTTTTCGCTGCACAGAGGCGGGTGCGAATTTGGCTGCAACAATAAAGTGGTCCGAGTCGATGTTAGGACCTTGGGGCGCACGCACATCTAAAACACTGGAGACGTGTCTTCCGTCTATCACAACATGATCGATCTGGTTGGTGGTTTTTCGATCCGGAGACAGCCAGGTAGCTTGATGTATCTTCTTATGCTGGAATCTAGTACTACAGATAACCATATTTCGGGCCCCGGCGAAGTCGATCAGCCTCAACCCATTTGGGGATGTTTCCTCGTTGAGGCTGAATCTACCGACCGTAGTGCCAAAGATACCTTCTTTGCCCACCCCGGCATTGAAGTCGCCAAGCACGATTTTGGCATCGTGGTGTGGGCATCTCTCATAAGTGCGCTCCAAGCACTCATAAAAGGCATCTTTGGTCACATCGTCCTTCTCTTCCATCGGGGCGTGGGCGCAAATCAGCGATATGTTGAAGAACCTCGCTTTGATACGGATTGTGGCTAGACGTTCATTCTCCGGAGTGAATGATAGTACTCGGCAACGGAGTCTCTCTCCCACCAAGAATCCAACACCAAACTTGCGCTCCTTTATATGGCCACTGTAGTAAATGTCACAAGGACCTACTCGTCTCTGTCCTTGTCCCGTCCATCGCATTTCCTGGACGGCGGTGATGTCAGCCTTTATCTTTACGAGGACATCTACCAGCTGGGCAGCGGCACCTTCCCAATTAAGGGACCGGACATTCCAGGTGCATGCCCTCAATTCGTAGTCCTTATTTCGTTTGCCATGGTCGTCATCAAAAGGGGGGTCTCTCATCCGAGGCTGTTTACGCTTTTTCATTGGGGGTGTTTTTTTACGTGGCGGGTCCCAAACCCAGCGGACAACCCTATGCAGGTGTGTTTCGCCTTCTCACTTTAGCTCGCCTTCAAACGGATGTTCTTAGCTACCCAGAGGATACTTGGTCAAAGACCGGAAGTCGTGAGCTGCTTGAGTCATATGTAAAAGAATCGTTTCTGGCCACTCCCAAGTGAATGGCGATTAGAGAACTTTCCTCACTTGCGTGAACTTCTACACATGACTCCATCCTCAAAATAGTAATATTTATACATTTTGGGCTTATTATCTTAAAGCTAAAGCTAAAGTGTAATCATCAGCTTAATTGAATCCAGAACAAAGAGTTAATTTCATTATTAGCTGTTACAGCATATTCCAGCAGAACGTTAAGCGTTGTTTTCTTTACAATTGTTATTGTTATGCCTTCTTGTGAGGGAGAGCGAAATTGTTTTGATAAGAATGGATTATTAGATTCAGAAAGGAAAAAGCATATCGAATTCTTAAATAATCGAAACGTTAATTTAGAGTTTTAATTAATGAGACAGTGTAATTGCAAAGTGCAAAGATTCAATTTTGTTTACAGTTACGGTAAGGTTGTTAAGCGGAGGCTGTCGTTAAATTGTATTCTTTTGCGTCTACCCTCGGCATTTTCATATTGGTATGTAAGAATAATTATTATATGAGTATAATTTTGTATGAATGCATGCATAGTACTATTTACAGTCAATTTGGACTAGCATGTTTTATAATTTTATTTGATTTTTACATAATATACTATACTAAAAAATATTTTTCTATTATGTTTCTTAGTAATAGAAATTGAATATATCACAACATTTAAATACATCGTCTATCATATTGTTACGATTTTACTGCTTGCTAGTTCACTTTGTTAGGTTCGTATCTCTGGATTGACAAATAAAACTACAACTGTTTAATTTAATTCAACTACTCTTTATTTCACAACTCGTCTACACTATAGCAGTTTACTCTTAGCACTGATCGATTACGTTCGCGCTGCCACGGCTTATATAGCCACGCACTTCTCGCTGATGCCGACGTGTCCTTCTAGAATATCGCGTCTGGAAATTACCAGAACATAATGCTATACGGCGCCAGACGCAAGCAGACAGCCGCGGCGCCAGATGTCTACAACAAGACAAATGCTATTCCATATACCTACAGCTATTGTTCATAATAAGGGATGCATATAGCAATACAAATACAACTTAATACTACTTTTTGTAACACTGCCCTCCACTAAAGCCTAATCGTCCCGATTAGGCACAAATCCTCTTGAACCAAATGGGGCGAGCCTCTCCAAATGCACTACTTTCATTTTACATCGTGCTTTCCCATTTCTTTGTATGCGGTATACCACGTCATTAAGTCGTTTCATCACCATATAGGGTCCTTCCCAGGCTGTCTGCAATTTCGGGGACAAGCCTTTCTTTCGAAGTGGATTGTACAACAGGACCAGATCACCTTCTTCAAAACCTTTTGAATTTGCCGCTTGATCGAACCGGTCCTTCATCTTATTGCTCATCGGATGCGTGTGCTGTCTTACCATTAGATGCAATTCATTCATTTCTTCCTTTAAGGCAGAACAATAATCTCCATCATTTCTTGCAGCTGTGGGATTCGTTCCAAACTTAAGATCAGCAGGGAGTCGCAGATCAGATCCGAAAATAATCTTTGCTGGCGTGTAACCAGTTGTCTCGTGCTTCGCTGAACGATACGCCAGCAGGAACATCTGGATGCACTTGTCCCAATTCCGTTGATCTTTATCAACGATTTTCCGCAGATGTTCTTCGAGCGTTCGGTTGAATCTCTCCACCATTCCATCTGATTGTGGATGTAACGCTGTTGTCCGTGTCTTGTGGATGCCCAATAATGTACAGACTTCTTGGAAAATGGAAGATTCGAAATTCCTGCCTTGATCTGAGTGTAATTCGACGGGCACTCCGAACCTTGTTATCCAATTTTCTACAAACGCTTCGGCTATTGTCTTCGCTTCTTGGTTTGGTAAGGCATATACTTCTGGCCATTTACTGAAATAGTCCATGACAACCAGTAGATATTTGTTTCCGGCCGTACTGGTTGGGAACGGACCTGCAATATCCATTGCGACTCGTTCAAATGGTGATCCCACGTTGTACTGTTGTAGCCTACCGCGACTCTTGGCTTTAGGACCTTTAGCTGCCATGCACTCTACGCAATTACTTATCCATTCTGCTATGGAATCTCGACAACCGATCCAGTAGAACCGTTGTTTAATCTTCTCAATAGTTTTTGTAATCCCAAGGTGCCCTCCACTAGGTCCATTGTGATATTCTTTCAATACTTTCGGGATCATGGACTTCGGTACTATGATCAGCAGACGAGACTGTTTGCCATCTTCGCTTTCCCAGGTACGATGAAGGTATCCATTAACGAGGTTTATGCTGTTCCATTGGGCCCAATATGCTTTTGCCGTTGGACTCTCGTTACTTATTTGTTCCTTTGGTGGTCGTACCCCATTTTCTTTGGCCATTACCAGCTTTGCAAGATCAGGGTCCTCCAACTGATTGATTCTGATGCGATGAGGAGTCCAATCATCTTCAGGTTCTATATTCAGTACTCGCACATCTATTATACCTTCTTTTCCCTCTGATTTGGAGCAATGTTTACATTCCAGTGGACAAGGGCGACGTGATAATGCATCCGCATTTTTGTGGTGAATCCCCTTTCGATGTTCCGTTTCGAAGTCGTAATTCTGTAATCTTTCGATCCATCGTGCAATTTGGCCTTCCGGATTCTTAAACTGTAATAACCATTTCAATGCTGCATGATCAGTCCTCAGCAAGAATCGTTGTCCATACAAATACTTGTGGAAATGTTTTACACATTCCACCACAGCTAGTAGTTCTTTTCGCGTCACACAGTAGTTTTTCTCTGGTTTCCCGAGCACTCTGCTGTAATACCCAATTACTCTTTCTTGTCCGTCGATGAGCTGAGACAGGACACCTCCAATTCCATAAGCGCTCGCATCTGTATCCAGGATGAATTTCTTTCCAGGTATTGGATAAGCCAACATCGGCGCCGTACAAAGTAGTTCTTTAAGCTGCTCAAACGCTTTTTCTTGTTCCAACTGCCATACAAACGGGCGATTCTTCTTTGTTAAATCATGTAAACTTCTAGCCACGTTCGCAAATCCAGGTTCAAAACGGCGGTAATACGTGCATAAGCCGAGGAAGCTGCGGAGTTCATGAATGTTGGTGGGTCGAGGCCAATCTTTCACTGCTTTTATTTTTCCTTCCTCGGTGTGAATTCCCTCTGTTGACACTTTATGTCCGAGATATGTGACCTGCTTCTTCCATAATGAACACTTTTTGGGATTCAAGCGTAATCCGGCTGATGCTATTCGCTGAAAGACTTCCTCTAGATTTTTCAGATGATCATCAAAACTTTTTCCCATGATGATAATGTCATCAAGATACACCAAACATGTCTTCCAGTTGAGTCCTTTTAACACATGTTCCATCAGTCGCTCGAACGTTGCAGGTGCATTACATAACCCAAATGGCATCACAGAGAATTCCCATAACCCGTCGCCCATACTGAAAGCGGTCTTTTCACGGTCACATTCATCAATCTCGACTTGCCAATATCCACTTTGTAGATCTAATGTAGAAAACCATTTCGCTCCAGACAAGGTGTCTAATGTATCGTCGATTCTTGGTAGAGGATAACTGTCTTTCTTTGTGACATCATTCAACTTCCTATAATCTACGCAGAAACGGGTGCTACCATCTTTCTTTTTAACTAAGACGATAGGTGAGCTCCATGGACTTATTGAAGGTTCGATTACACCGTTTTTGTGCATGTCTTCAATAATTTTGTTAGCATCCTCACGTTTTGCTAGTGGAACCCTACGCGGAGCTTGTCGGATTGGTTTAGCGTCTCCAGTATTTATGCGATGTTTGACAATGCCGGTTCTTCCTGTATTTCCTTCGTTTGCAAATATGGATGCGTATTTTTCTAATAGTTTTTCTGCTTTTAATTTTTCATTTCCATGCAGTTCGTTCAGCAAATTATTTAGGAGTGTAGGACTTATCTGCTGTGGCTCAATAGTAGGCTTCTGTTGTGACCGTTCGCATCGTGCTATTGCACTTATATTCTGGCACTGTCCAATTACTGCTCCTTTCTTCAGACTTATAGGCGTGTTGAATTCATTCACTACTCTGACCGGAATGGTGGCGTCTTCTCTAGTTTTCACAAGCGTTCTTCCTACCAATATGGGTGTATCTATTTTTGTTGGTTCCACAATCCACAACTCTTCAGTCCCACCTCCTCCATTCACTTTAGCCCATACAATCGCCTCAGATTTTGGTGGAATACTCTGATTATCATCAACAATCACCCTCTTACTTTCAACGTTGGTCACATATCCGGTGTTTATAGGCATCTCCATGTTCTGGCAAAACAGCATTTGCTTGTTTAAATCCAAAGTAACCCCGTGATCAATCATGAAATCTACTCCCATTATAATTTCATCCGTGATTTCGGCTACGATGAAGGTGTGATTAACTTCCAGGGTACCAATCATCACTTCGCAAAACACTTTTCCCGCGACAGCTGCTTCCTCCCCGGTGGCCGTTCGAAGCTTGCAACCGACTAATGGTTCAACCATTCCTCTTACCACATCCGGTCGGATAATTGAATGTGTGGCACCAGTATCCAAAGTAAGCGTTGACAGTCGTCCATTTACGATGCCGTTGATAGTAAGATTGTTGTCATGGCGACCTATTTGTGATATCGAGATGGCGGGGCAAATAGTTGTGGGAACCAGCTCACGCCCCTTTGAACTGTTCCGTTTTAGTTTAACGACTTGTGAGATGTGGATGCTTCGTCCTCGTTATCTGTTGGTTGTTTCCGTTTTGATGGGTTTTCTTTTATATTGCAATTTCGGGCAAAGTGACCCGCTTTTCCACAGTTGAAACATCTGCCTGTTGTATTTACTCGCGGTGCAGCAATTGTCTTCAGAGTCTTCAATATTTCTTCCATCAGCGCCGGTTGTTCCATTTCAACCCTTTGTACCTTGTGTGCTGGTTTACTTAGCAGGGAAGCTGTTTCCTGTGTGAGGGCGTGCGAAACCGTTTCAGCAAACGTTCTTTTTGGCAATGCATATGTAGCGCGTTTGGTGTCCACATCACGAATTCCATTTATGAAACATTGAATTTTTACCCTCTCAATGTAATCCACAGGTGCATCTGCATTTGCCAAATGAGCCAGTCGTTCTATTTCAGTTGCGAACTCTTGCAATGACTCGTTCATTTTCTGACCCCTATTTTGCAGTTCGATCTGGTATATTTGTTTCCGGTGCTCACTACCATATCGTCTTTCTATCGCACTCATCAATGCCTCATAGTTGTCCCGTTCACAGTCTGGAATAGTCTGAAGGATTTCTGCCGCAGGTCCTTTCAATGATACAAACAAGAACGCCACCTTGTCCGCTGCATTCCAATTATTGGTCATTGCTGTCTTTTCAAACTGAAGTTTGAAAATTTGAAATGGAATACTTCCATCGAATGTGGGTGCCTTCAATCTTTGATTATTTGTTGATGGTGCAGGGCCATGTAGTTGCAGTTCTCGCACACGATTACTCAATTGAAGAAATTCTGATTTTAAATTTTCTTCGCCATTTTTTAACGTGCTTAATTCGTCTTCAAATTTTGAAAATTTCTCTTGCACTTGTTTTTGTACTTGTAAAGTATTTTCCGTAATCTGTTGTACCAAACGATTTTCTAACTGCGTATTATTTTCAGTCATTTGTTGTGTAAGGCAAGACTTTAACTGCGATGTATTTTCAGCTATTTGCGTCATTTGCTGTGCCAGACGATTTTCTGTTTGCACTGCATTTTCAGCTATTTGCTGTGCCAGACGATTTTCTGTTTGCACTGCATTTTCTGCCATTTGCTTAATAGCCACTAACAACGTGTTCATGTCTACACTTAATGATGTTTGTTGTTCTTCTACTTTCTCTTCTACCTTTGTAGAAGTTTCTGGCCCAACAAATTCGAACTCGTCCACATTAATTCCATCCGCTTCCATTGCTTCACGTAATCGTGCCTGCAGATCCGCCTTTTGCCCGCTTATCGGCAAATTACGCTCCTCCAGTTCCTTTTTTAATTGCTGAATTCTCAATTCTCCGAATTTAACCATCTTGAATTTGGATTATTTGACAATCCCACTTCTGACACCAATTGTTACGATTTTACTGCTTGCTAGTTCACTTTGTTAGGTTCGTATCTCTGGATTGACAAATAAAACTACAACTGTTTAATTTAATTCAACTACTCTTTATTTCACAACTCGTCTACACTATAGCAGTTTACTCTTAGCACTGATCGATTACGTTCGCGCTGCCACGGCTTATATAGCCACGCACTTCTCGCTGATGCCGACGTGTCCTTCTAGAATATCGCGTCTGGAAATTACCAGAACATAATGCTATACGGCGCCAGACGCAAGCAGACAGCCGCGGCGCCAGATGTCTACAACAAGACAAATGCTATTCCATATACCTACAGCTATTGTTCATAATAAGGGATGCATATAGCAATACAAATACAACTTAATACTACTTTTTGTAACAATATTAATCTTATTATCTGCTTATATGAATACATATATGTATACGCATGTGCGCGTTCAGAAATTCAAATCATGATGTTATCACTTATCAATATAGTACATGTGCGCGCATTAATCTGCATGTTCATACATTCATATATACTTATAACTATGTACATATATTTGTATACACTTCCGAACAAATAATGCACAAGCATACAAACATACACATGTGAATATGTCACCAACAAAAAATTAAAATATTATTCTACAAAAACAACAATTGTCTAAATAGCAGAAGCATCACAAGTCAATAAGGCAGCCGAATTGGTGAAGCCAATAGCCTAGTGGGTAAACCACTCGCTTGTCATTCCCTCAACCTAAAGTTCGAAACGCGAAATATTATTTTTTTTTTAATTAAAATGTTTATATTAATTTCATTAATAGTTTTTATATTATAATTTTTTGAGTTTAAGAAACTAAAACTAATTTATAATATTATATTTTTCTAATTACATTAGATTACTTTAAATTCATTTTTATAAATATTTTTAAGAAAAATTTAATTACATAGTAAGATATAGATTTTTAGAATTAACATTCATATTAAAGCTATTATAGTTACACTATTAAAATTCATTTTTGTTTATACATTCTTAAATCCTACTACATTTCTTTTAAATTAGTATCTATTTGGATTCGTTCGATTCCTCCACAGCTTTTCGCTTCCTGTATTTCTTTTGTTTTTACCTATGGTGGCTCATTTCGATGGACTTCCGAATTTGTGTTTCGAAATTCGCCAGTCCACAAGTAACGAAAGAATCTAATAAATTATAATGCAGAGGCAAATTAAAACACATCCTCTTAACTAAATATGTACATATATATTAAATTTACCATATAATTTGTTAGATGCCAGTAGAAATTTCGATAGGGGTTGTTTCCCTCCTCTACCAGTTACACAAAAACAAAAATTCGTCAGTGTATATATGTCTCAGCACATCATGTAAATTATCTGAATTTCCCTTTGTTTTTAAAATAAACTGTTTCTGTAAATTGAAAATATTTAGCAAAAGTTTAAATAATATTTATTGAAAAAAATGTATACATTACTAACCGTTGCGGTAGCAAATTCCTCGCATTTCAGTTTCTCGTCCATTTTCAATGGAGGCAACTTCGGTTTGCATACTATCTATTTCTTCACCAGTCAGTCGGCATACTGATTGGTACATTTTTCTAATTAAAACCTTACATTCGCGCACAGTTTTTTGTTGGGCCATTTCTTCGCTTTTATGAATTATCTGAAAAGAGATATGTATGTATGCAGTTAAAGGATACAATAACAAAACAAAAATATAAACTTACATTTTCTTTCATATAGCTCTCCATCTTTTTCTCCATATTGGATACTCTTGTCGTCAATACTTCTAATTGTGCAGAAATAGTTTTTAACATATTAAAAACTTCTGAAAAAAGTTATAAACATAATAGAGAACAATGCATTTTAGAAAAGTATTGGATTACCATTTCCATCCACAACCAAATTGTTTTCATTCCGTTTTGCCTCTGAGTTGTAGCAACCAGAAATATCAAATTTTTTGCGCTTCAATGTCAGTTGTTCTACATTAACAAATCTGTACAAATAAAGTGAAAACTAAAACGACAAATTTACATGTACATACCTTTTACAGGAGCCGAAGACGTTGTTGGGAATTCTTCAAAATCAATTGCATCAAAGAGCGCTGGTGAATACATCTGTTCGTAAAATAAAAAATTGGCAGTATAAAAATTCTTTCAAATAATTCATATCATGAAATAAAATACATTAAATACCACAATTACTTTAAATAGTCCTAATTTGAAAATTCATGAAATAGATGATGTAAAATTGGTATAAGAAGAAACTTACCCTCATGTGGAATAGAAAAATATTTATAAACTATATCATCTTTTTCGATTTTAAACAATTGTGGATCTAATTTATTTGCCAACAAAATACCTAAACCAGTTGACGATTCCATTGGTTCTTGAAAGTAGCTTTCAACACCCAAGAAACAATGCGCCGATACTGTAGCACTACCAGACTCGTCTCTCATGCCTATTACTTTTATGGGGTCTAATTTTTTACTAAAACAATAAGAGTCTTTTTCTTTTCTATAATCTATATTAAATGAATTAATTTTAGAAATTTTATTGCAACTAAAATCTGCACTATTTCTTTCTTCAAGCCTTAAATGTAATTGCTGCAGGATTTTATTGGGCTTATTTAAAAGTTTTTTTTTAAAAATTGCATGTGATTTTCAAACTTATAAGCGGAAAAGTTATCTAGAGGCCCATATAGCTTAGTACATTCAGTTAAATGGAGTAAACCATGTATGTTGTAACTAACTAAATGATCTCCGTATATATTTCCAAACAAATCAACGAATTCTTTCAAGATTTGTTGGGCAACGTTGGCTTCAGTGCTATATGACTTCTTGCATGATAGTAGCCTTATACCTGCGTGCAATGAGAGGAAATGGTAGTAATGGTCACCACTAACGCAATCTTTTAGAACAAATATACCTATATACAATAAGAACTGCCTAAACTCTGTCGCTTTCCAAATATTGATTTCATCTAAACTTCTACATATTCGGCCGAATTCTGAAGGAACTAAATTGAAGGGAAATATTATTTTTTCGTTAATTTTGCTTACGTTTATATAGCTTTTTTAATCAATAATTGAAGCAACTTTTTACATACACCAAGATCTACAAGGTGCTTCGGGTCTAAAGGAAATTGGGAAACCATTTTGAAATTTCCTGACTCTAAAATGCTTTCTCTAAATTTAAAAGGAGTGATGTGATGTGATCTGTCATTTCTATTTTTAAAAGACAGGTCAGTCCTTAAATTTTTTATTTGTTTTGAAAAACAAACTCTCCGTTCTTTGTAGTCACCAATTTGATCACATTTAGAACAGCTACTTTTTCCAGTGTGTGATTGCACACCTGTAACAAAAGCTCTAGCAGGAGCATCGCAGCAAAATAAACGAATATCACATTTTTTCTTTATAGGATAAACACTAACTTGAAGGCCATTTTTTTTAATAATTTACCTCTTCGCGAAATTCTTTCAAAAAATCATTGACGTTCCAAGGTTTTTCTGTTCCAGAAAAGCACGCAATTGTAAACGTCAATACGTTTGGAAAATCAACTATGGACGCTAAAATAGGCCACAATACCTTATTTGAATTTTTGAATAATTTAAGGCCATCTATTCCCTAATCAAGCTAAATGGTATTCGTATTTTCCAGTTTAGGAAATAAATTATTCTTAAAATAATTTTGAATTCCTCTATATAAAAAAGATCCACTTGGAATCGTTTGAATATTTACCTTTTTCGGCTGGTATCTAGGAGACCTTTAGCCGTTAAAGGTAAATCAGTGCAACCTATTTTTCGCAGCGTTTGCAACAGATCGCTCAATGTATTGTGGGATACCCTATTTCTTAAAGCCCATGCTTTTAATTTTTTTATTATTTATATCATTTTTAAATTTACACTATCACTATCACTAATATCGCTATCAAGGGAGCTTTCTAAACTGCACCCCTCCACAATAGGATCTAATTCAGAATTTATATCTTTTTCAGAAAAGTTCATAAACTGAGACGCACTAAGATTAAAAGCCTTTTTTTCTTGGCTCATATAAGTACTGAATGTATTTTTTTTTTTTCATTTTAATTGTTATGTTTGCTACTTACCCTTTTCTCACACACGTTTGTAGTAACCACTTAAAAATTCTTCAATCAAATATTATATTTATATATATATATATTGTAACAAACAAATTTATTTAATTTCAGAAAATGAAATCTTCTTATCGCGACGCGTTCATAAAAGAAATCGTTTTTCTTTGAATTCAATTAGCCGCAACGAACAAGCAAACGTCAAATTCACGTTATCATGCCGTACGCTTTCACATCCATTGTTTTCAATAAGCAATGACAGCTAAAAAATCAGTTTGTCTTCTTTTGTTTTATTTTTCTAAACATCTGTTGAGTGAAGAGCGTGTTTTATAAAACAAGCAAAAGACACACAGAATTGTGAGGGTGCGTTAGTGACATGTAAAAATTGTGTAAATGTGTTGGAGTTTCGGTCACGCAGGTTTTGCTGGGAACAATATGCTGAAATACATACAAACATATACACATACACATATATTAAGTTATTTAAGATAGTTTCCTAAAATGGTTGGGGTACTCGCAACGTGTCATAAAGTTATGGGTCATAAACAAAAATTTATACTAAATAGAATGGTTGTGAACACGCCGTTATAAATTTGTTGTCGTAAATGACTTATCAATCAGCTGATTGAAAAAACATAAATTACAATATTTGCAAAAACTAAGTAAAGGGTGATTTTTTAAGAGCTTGATAACTTTTTTAAAAAAAAAACGCATAAACAATCTTATCGGTTCTTTATTTGAAACGTTAGATTGGTTCATGACATTTACTTTTTGAAGATAATTTCATTTAAATGTTGACCGCGGCTGCGTCTTAGGTGGTCCATTCGGAAAGTCCAATTTTGGGCAACTTTTTCGAGCATTTCGGCCGGAATAGCCCGAATTTCTTCGGAAATGTTGTCTTCCAAAGCTGGAATAGTTGCTGGCTTATTTCTGTAGATCACCCGTTATTTCGCAGTCAAAATGCCAAGGAGAAGTGAAAATTTTAAAATAATGGATGCGCTGTGTTAGAATCAGGCATTAAACCTGATGATACTTGACTCAAGTGAGTTTTACCATTATAAGCAAGTCTCACTTTGAAATTTAGTTACGTAAAAATTAATTTAATGTTTTAATGTTTGAGAATTTTTCATTTAGTTTACTTTGTTTATTAAACACTCGTAGAAGTGTTCATCTCGGAATACCAAAGTCATCCCAATGGCGACATAATATACTTCGGAACTTTGCAGACCGATGTTTCAACGAAATGATTCGTGTTCGTCCAGGCGAATTACGCCGCATACTAGATCATATAAAGGACGATAGTGTATTTAACACAAATTTTAGTGGAGCACAACTTCCTTTAGATTTACAATTAAAAATAGTGCTATTTAGGTTGGGATCCTCCGCAGATGGATTATCTAAACGAAAGGTTGCTTCATTGTTTGGCGTGGGTGATGGGGGCGCCATTCAAAATATAACGTAGCGCGTATTTAAAGCAATATTGAAATTAAAAGAAAAGTTTCTGTTTTGGC
This sequence comes from Bactrocera correcta, assembly GCA_027475135.1. Taxonomy (NCBI): domain Eukaryota; kingdom Metazoa; phylum Arthropoda; class Insecta; order Diptera; family Tephritidae; genus Bactrocera; species Bactrocera correcta. Next base: position 70,281,394 of record CM050322.1, on the reverse strand, counting down.
CAAATGAAAATGAACGGTTGGAAATTGTTACTGCAATACGGAAAGAGATGCCAGGTTGTATAGGATATATTGATGCATCCGATAAATGCCAGCTGTTTAGGCTACGAATTAGACAAGTCACAATAGGATACAATGGAAGTGTTCATGGCGCCAAAATCTTCTTGAATAGCCCTCTTGCAAAACATCCTCAACGGTTTTTATCTAACTCTCAGTGGATTGCTGGAGAAGGCGCCTATCCACTCCAGCAATTTTTATTGACACCGTTTAGGCAAAATAGTAGTACTATTCTACGGAAGAAAGAGTAAGTTTTAATAAGTACTTTTCAAAATATCGTGTGCGAATTGAGAATTGTTTTGGCATTTTAGAAGAAAAATTCGGTAGCTTGAAGGAATTGAAGTTAAGAATGATAAATGAGCAAAATAAAAAAGAATGCAATGAGAGGATCATGGTACGCTACATTCTCCATAATATGCTAATCAATTTCCAAATTGAAAAAGAAGAAAGCGTTGAAACTCATTTCAGGTAATTTAAAATTCTCTTACACCACTTCTTCTAATTCTTTCACTTATTTGTATTTGTGTTTCAATTCCTCCATCGCCAATCTTTCTTTCATTTGAATTTCCATAATTTTTAATTTTTCATTACTTTTTAATTCTTTTAGTTTCATCTCCATTTTTTTGTCTTTTAGTAATATTCTTGTTTTTCCCTTAACTCCACTTCTTTTTCTTTAATCATCAATTCCCTTTCTCTTAATTCCAACTCTTTCTCCTTAAAACTCATTTCTTGCTCAATTTTCTGCGTTTTCAGCTATATCATTTCAGACTGATATTGCGGAATATCTGATATCGCAGTTCTGGAATATATTCCTTTACGAATTGTCTTATTTACACATTCGCCTTCGCATGCAGCCGCAGAAGACGCTGACTCGTTGAGTTCTACTTCCGCATAGATTTTGTTGTTCTCCAAGCTGTCGTTTATTACTGCTGACTCTACCAATCTACCGCCGAAAATTTCATCCATTTCATAAAAAAAAACGTACACATTTTAAGTAAAGTGGCTGAAATAAAAATGTCTAGTTATTCTAAGTACCTCTAGAAGAATGAATAACATTTAAATTCTCAAGTTCTGATGCGATTTGCTAATCGCAATTACTTCTTAGTTGTATTTTAATTAATAGATTTACATCAAAATCCCTGTTTTGGGTCAAAAATTCAATCAATGCCTTTTCTTCTTCAAACTGCCACTTTCCGGTTGGGTTGGAACGCATCCGCTTTACTTTTGTCTAAAAACGCATTTAATTAGTTAAATTGCATTTATTATGCATTTTTATATTACCTAAATAACATTATATTGCTCCATTATTCCGAAAATCCTCGACAAAAGAAAATTAAAAGAAATTGAAATTTAAACAAAAATGTAACCACAACACAAAAACAAACTGGTGTAAACAGAAATCAGCTGATCAGTTATGACGAACCGAATACATAGCGTTCAGAGTTGTATTTGCGCAAACTTATTTTAGTATGCAATCCAACAAAAAATTGTTTACGCTAGCATAAAAACATATGATTTTATGATTTTACGATGCTTTAAGACACGTTGTGATTACCCCAAATGTGATATTGTTTAACAATATTCATTTAGTTTCTAAGCAGTGAATTTTTTTTTTGTTTTGTCTTAAAAGGTTTCGACTAAAGTGTCCATTTCTTTATACTTACGTACAATATGATATTGATGTACAATATAGATTAAAAGCATTAATAAAGTGATTTTTTTTCATGAAATGAAACATTTTTATTGATCAAGTATTTTTTTGCCAGGCTAATGTACCAGTTGCTGACATAAAAGACTGCTCAAGTTCCTCACGATTTTGCTTCATTACTTTTATAAGAGCTTGGAGTACTTTCTGTTCCATTTACACCAGCTACTAGATAGTCATTCCTCCATGTGCAAGGAATAAAAGCAGCTATTACATAATTTTTTTTTTAACAAAAAGCTATGCAAAGCGTAGCAAGCTAAAGGTGTATATTTCGTTTTTTCTGCATTGACTTTAGAAGGACGTGAAAATATTTGAAACCGCTGTGACATAATGCCAAATGCATTACAAAATAAAAATCAGAATGAAATATTTCTCAGCTCAATAATATCTTTACTTTTGCCCCACCAGTGGTAAGAATTTAAAGATTCTTTGTTGAGTTCAATGTTTGATCTTACAAATCAAACAATATTTGTTCTTCACAATTTTTATTATAAGTTGCTTACAAAATGTTTATAATTCTTTTGCGATATTTTCTTTATTAATTCTCCTCATTCAGTTTTTTACTAATATATTATTGCAATCATGAATTCCTTGTAGTTATTTTAGAAGTAACTCTTGAACAGTAGTTTTACGATTGTCTCTGCTCGGTCGACAGTTATTCCCCAGGAAGTTATAAGAACACTTAATATTCGTTAATACGTAGTTTTTATTATACGGCACATTTAGAGCTAATGCTTAAATCAAATCTAGCCTAAAATGAAACTTAAGATTGTCAGCGCGGTAAAGCGAACGTCAATATAGATGTAAGCGGGCATGGCCCAAGTGTTACCTTTGAAGAATTTTCTGTTTAGCGGCGAAAATATTGATGACGGATTGGCGGCCATTTTGGTAAATTGCAAGTAAATAAACGCGTAGTTAACTTAGATAATTTTCTACCACATTCATGATAACTCTTTGTAAGCCAAATGTGGGATTAACGATTACACTGCCTCACCATGAAGAATTTCGAATAGCAATTAACCGTCTGAAGAACAGCAAAACGGCCGGGGCCGATGGATTGCTGGCCGATCTTTTCAAACAGGGCGGCAAAGAACTGATAAGGAGCATGCATCAGCTTCTTTGCAAAATATGGTCGGACGAAAGCATGCCCAACGATTGGAATTTAAGTGCCCAATCGACAAAAAGGGAGACCCCATAATCTGCACCAACTACCGTGGTATAAGTCTCCTAAACATCACATATAAGGTGCTACTGAGCGTACTGTGTTAAATAAGCCCACCATCACCAAACTGATTGGACTTTATCAGTATAGTTTTAGGCCTGGAAAATGAACAACTAACCAGATGTTCACCACGCTTCAAATGTTAGATGAAAATGGGACACAACACCATACCAATCATTCGTTACATAGCATTGCTTGTATGCAATATTAACTACTCGTCGATCCGGCAGCTACACCGTTTTTTAATTTTCTGTTATTTTTTCGGCCAGTGAAAATTGTACGTTATCATTATTATCCTTTGGTAGAGTTTCGCAAATAGTTTTGAGCTTTTGTGAAAATACGAAGAAAAGAGTAAACTTCTTTCTGATATATTGAAAAAACTCCGCTAAATTTTAATTTTTTTTTTGTGAATTATTGTGAATGTATAATAAAATGTAAGTATTTTCGATTTGGGCAAACAATTCTCGACCAAATATCAAAGTTGGTCTTCACGCGAATTATTTTTGCAAAATTATAGTGTGTCATTCTAAACTAAATAATTACCCGTGACGTGATTCGTTTCCACGAATCTTATTCTGCACAACAGGTAGTGCAGACGCCGACCATGCACTTTCTGGTGCATTTCGGTCACACGTGCCGGAAGTTGTCAGTCGATACTTATTCATGTAAAAAGTGTTGCGTTAACTTTTTTCCTCTTAAATCGATTGTCCCCAATCGGTGTTGCTCGTAGGGTATGCCGTTGTTATTTTGTATAACGATTATAATTATGACAATTATTATTACATCATAACTTAAACTAGTTGCTGAGGAACTGTCGTTTTTATTTAACAAAAATTCAATATTATTTTCATAATGGAGTTGTTTCACATATAAGGTTTCCAGTCTTAATTCTTTGTTAGTAAACTTTGCATTTTCTTTAATTTTTGTTATTATATTCGGTAATACAAAGGATTCATATACTTCCCTTTTACATTAATATATGATCTATTAAATACACTTATTTCACAATTTTTAAATTTTATTAAAAAAGTTTTTCTTTGTTTAATATTTTGTGTGTTACAATTTAGTATAATTTTTTATTGAAAATTGAAATAAATTTTTCTCCAGATTATCCTTAATTACTAGGGGTATTCAGACCGAAGCCTGTTAATTTGGTAATTCGTTAGTTGATACTTCGTTAAAAGGCTTAACTGTGAACATACTTTTAGTTCTACCTATATAGTATGGTAAATTTTATTCCGAAACAGCTAATTCAATTTTATTAAAGAGTAAAAATGCCTCAGCAAAGTGCAAAATCAAAAATTTTCAGTAATTTAATTGAAAATTATGTGGAGCAGATCAAATTTATTACTGGTAAGTACTTTAAATTGACGTACAGAGGAGCAGGAGAACAGCTGATGTGATATTACCGAGTAACGAATCAATTATCAAGGTTGCCAGATGGATAGTTCGTTACTCGGTAGAACGATGGTCTGTTAATTTTACAAAAACAAAATTCATGTAAAAAACTACCGAATAACGACTAGCGAATTAACAAGGCTGGTCTGTATACCCCTATTATCATCTTCATCTACTAATACATCGTATTTGTCTAAAACTAATGATTTATTGTTTATATTGGAAGGGGTTAAGTTTTGATTTGGGATTGGATGCTGTTGAAATATTGGGGTACGAGGACGGTTATAATGATCGTGTTATCCTGGAAAGGTTTAACTCGTCTAAATACGAATTAGAGGACAATGCAAAACACACCCAACAGCGTCAACATTAGAACGAAGTACCCAACAAACAGAAAGACACAATACAACGAATCACCATAGCGAACGGACATATATGCGTCAAAACAATAGCAGCAGCAATAACAACAACAACAGCAGCAGTATCAGCAGCAACAACTTCAGTACCAGCATCATCCCATCATCGCGGAAAAAATTAATCCCATCAGGTTTCCTTTAAAATTTATAATTATATCTATAAATCACCCTTAACTTGTATTATTGTGTAAACTCATGCATAAATATACATTTGTATCTAATAATCCATCCATATATATTTTGTACTACACCTACTCATATACATACATATGAATTAGGGTGTGCCATTTTGAGGCAACCTTTTTTTTCAACTGAAAAACAGGCTCAAAACTTTAGAAATGTGTAAAAAAAAGTCACTCAAAAGATGAGCTCTTAATATTAATATTAAGAGGTGCCTCTTTTAAATTTTCTGTTTTTCATATAAATAACATGGCAAAAAAATCATTTTTTTTTTGTGGTGGTTATTGTGCGGAGGTTTTTTATGTGCACGCGATGACTGCCAGTAGGGATGGTAAACTCGATTCCGAATCGATCTTCAGTAGTCGAAGTCGATTAAGAATCGGTTCTTAACATTCGAAAAATTGATTATTTCACGAGAAAACTCGATTTTTGAGTAGAGTAGTTGGCAGCAATCGCGTGCACATATAAAACCTCGGCACAATAACCACACAAAAAAAAATGATTTTTTTTCCATGTTATTTATATGGAAAACAGAAAATTTGAACGAGGCACCTCTTAATGTTAATATTAAGAGCTCATCTTTTGAGTGACTTTTATTTTACACATTTCGAAAGTTTGAGCCTGTTTTTCAGTTGAAAAAAAATGGTTGCCTCAAAATGGCACACCCTAATATGTATACATCTTGTTATCCAATTCTAATCATTTTTGAAGTGAAAACTTGTTTTGGCGCGTTGGGCACTTTTGTGGGTGAGCATTTTCAGCCGTTTTCGCGACAGATGAAATTTTACACAGATATACTTCGTTTGTGCTTTTATAAAATATGTGTGTATGCTATACGCGCTCTTTGCATGGGTATTCGTTCGTTCTTCAGTGTGTAAAATATCTCATGGGGACTACTTAGAAGGGACAAAATAGATATTCATGAATAAATAAATAATTTTTGAAAAAAAAAACACAAAATTCACGATACTTTTTGAACACACCTCTTATGTGTAATTGTAAATTAGTTAGTTGTTAATTTTATTTCAACCAATAAAAGTCGTTTTGACCATAAAATGTATTTTTTTCGACTTTGTAATCAATAGGTCGTTAATTGGCGCCCGAACCTAAAATATACGGCACGAGAAGTTTCGGTAAAAAAGCACCATAATTAATGCTAAATAAGGAGCAATCCCAACGAATAATTAAAACCTCAAAAAAAAAAAACAAAGAGAAAGCAGTTGAATTTAAATTCCTTACCCACGCTTGAGGAAGGAAGGTGAGCAACTTGGAGCAAGACGGTGATCCAGTGGTATCCAAAGGGAAAAAATCATAATGTAAGAAATAGGTTAAGATTGTGAAAATTCGTAGAAACCAAAATAAATTAAAAGAATTCAAAAGTTTAAATGGGTGAATATATATGTATTTCCATTTAATATCCTTCAAAACAAAAATTGTTTTAAAATTGTGAAAGTTTTTAAAAGAATCAAGTGAATTGTTATACAAAAAGGAAATATATTTTTCTCTTCCTCTCACGAAAATTAGTAAAAGTTAAATTTATATTAAGCAAATTTAACAATAATACAAAATCGTTCATAATATAAACAAATCAAATAAAATAAGGCTTGTACAGCCTATAAAAAATATTTTTAATAACAAAATAACATTAATTATCTCTGCGATTCCGTAACCAACTCAGGAGTTGACCGGACCCCCTAGAGTATAAATAACCCGTTCCTAGAAAGGATAACATAAATTTTCTTTAAAACAAAATAAATAACACAATCATATAAGGACCTCTCCAAAAATGGCTAACCCAAACAACCTGATTAGGCCATCATTGCAAGGGAATGCTGCTCCCACTGCTACAGCAGGACCTTCGGCTCCGGCTAACCAAATTTCGCCAGAATTGGCAAACATAATTAAAACTATGGTAGAATGGACTCAACTTAGTTCAAAGTGACCCTAATAACAACAAATCCCATAGTAACCGATCAGACAATAGACGTACAATTTCAGAATAACATGAGCGAGATGGATAAAATACCAGATGTAGTACGCTCATTGCGAGAATTTTCAGGAAACGCTTCAGAGTTTAGCTCCTGGAAAAAAGAGTAGAACGCATTTTGAAGATATACGAACCCTCAAAAGGCACTCCATGCTATTTCGGAATTTTAAATGTAATACGAAACAAAATAAACGGAAAGGCAGATATTGCACTAGAGTCCTATAACACAATATGTGACTGGACAGCAATCTCTCGCTGTTTAACTACTCATTACGCCGACAAACGGGACATAGGTACGCTAGAATACCAAATGACTTGCCTTATACAAGGTAAACTGACAGTGAACGAATTCTACCAAAAGGTATACGCACATTTATCACTCATATTAAACAAAATAGGCTGCATGGAAGTTGGAGGACAGAACAGTTGTTGACAGAAAATTATCGTTCAAAGGCCCTCGATACTTTTGTCAGAGGACTTTCTGGCGATCTACCTAGGCTTCTCGGTATTAAAGAACCAAAGAGCTTACCTGAAGCCCTACACCTATGCCTAAAACTCGAAAACCATAATTTTAGAGCCTACCACGCAAGTAATCAATCTTTTAACGCGCCGTCAACATCTCGACAACAGGGCTTTACCCAACAAAATTCACGACTACATTTTGCCTAACCAAGATACTCCCAACCACAAAACCAACAAGTTTCACAGACAAAATTCCATCCTGAGCTAGCTTATCTACCGCAACCTTTGACAAATCCTAACCCATACAACTATCAACGCACAAAACAAATTTATTACTCACCTAATATCCAGAAATCTATAAACCAGAACACAAATCAATTCAACCAGCAATATAACCAACAAACCCATATTCCACCAAGACCTACTAAACCACCTCAACCCATGGACGTAGACGTGAGCCTGAGGACAAACGCGATTAATTATGCAAACAGGCTGAACCCTAAAATTATTGGTAAGCGACCTGTAAGTGCATCCAATAAAAATGAAAGTCAACCAAAAGTGCAAAGATTCAACCCCAGATCCATATAATGAACAGAATTACCAAGATAATCAGTACAATTACGACTATCAGGACAATGAATATAATCACGACTATAACTCAACACAGGACGATGGAAATGAACACTCTTTAGACCCGACAGATGTACTTTTTTTAGATCAGCATCTCTTCGTTGCCATATTTCAGATGCAATACGAAGAGCAGACAAATCTTAAAAATATTGGTTGATACTGGTTCAAACAAGAACTATATTCAATCAAGTTTAGTAAAAAATCCCAAAGAAAATGATAACCCTTTTTATGCAAATTCCGTAGGTGGTAAAATAAATATTACGCACCGCGCACTTCTAAATCTTTTTAATATCAAAGAATGCAATTTAAAATTTTTCCTACTACCAACTCTCACCACTTTTCATGCCATACTAGGAAACGATAGTTTAAAACAACTTTCAGCAATAATCCACAATAAAGATAATTTTATGGAAGTAGCAAACAAACATAAAATTAAACGCCGACAATACACAGCACAGGATGTAAACTCAATACAAATACGTGACGAACATATGAATGAATTAGAAAAATCGAAATTATATGACTTGTACAAAAACACCGGAATTTATTTTCAGACCCGAATGAGAAATTGACGTATACAACAAAAGTAGTAGCCGATATACGTACAAATTCAGATATACCCATTTATTCCAAATCATATCCATATCCTATTAGTCTTAAACAGGAAGTAGAGAAACAAATAAATAAATTATTAGAAGACGGCATCATCAGACAATCACGATCACCATACAATTCCCCAGTATGGGTCGTCCCGAAGAAAGGCGACGCATCCGGTGAAAAAAATTCAGACTGGTAATCGATTACAGGAAACTGAATTCGGTTAGAATTGCAGACAAGTACCCGATACCAGAGATAAATGAGGTACTGTCCCAACTAGGAGAAAACCGAGTATTTTCAGTAATCGATTTAAAAAGTGGCTTCCATCAAATTCCTCTTAAGGAATCTGACGTGGAAAAGACAGCTCTTTCAGTGAACAGGCGAAAATATGAATTCACCAGACTTCCCTTTGGCTTGAAAAACGCCCCTGGCATTTTCCGACGGACGCTAGACGATATTCTACGACAACACATAGGCAAAATATGTTATGTATATATAGACGACATAATAATATTTAGCAAAGACAAAGAAACACATTCCCAAAACATAGACACAATTTTCAATACTTTAAAAAATGCTAACACGAAAGTACAAATCGATAAATGCGAATTTTTCAAAAAACAGGTCGAGTTCCTAAGATTTGTAGTTTCCTCCAATGGAATCTCTACAAACCCACCAAAAGTACAATCAATAGTAAATTTTACTTACCCTCTTACTCTCAAAAACCTGCGATCTTTCTTAGGCTTATCCGGATGCTATAGACGATTTATTATGGATTATGCCAAGCTCGCAAAGCCACTAACATCCTTACTTCGACGCGAAGAAGGCAGGATCTCAAAAAATATCTCAAAGAAAACTCACATACATCTGAATGAGGAAGCTAAGGCAGCGTTTAATAAAATCAAGGCTGCTTTGACTTCAAAGGACATCATTTTACAATACCCTGACTACAAAAAAGAATTTGACCTAACTACAGATGCTTCCAAATACGCAATAGGCACTGTTTTGGAACCAAGTGGTAAACCTATAACATTCATATCAAGGACATTGGGCAAAACCGAGGAGAATTATGCAGTAAACGAAAAAGAAAGGCTTATCATAATTTGGGCACTAAATTCCTTTATCTGTATGGCACGGCTAAGGTAGTAATCCATACGGATCATCAACCTCTCACGTACGCTCTGAGCAACAAAAATAACAATTCAAAGTTAAAGCGCTGGAAAGCAATATTCGAGAAATATAAGTATGAAATTAAATATAAACCCGGAAAATCCAATGTGGTAGCAGATAAACTATCCAGACCTCTCGAAACAAATTCCTTATCAGTTGCCACACATTTAGACGAAAGCTTATCTCACAATCTAATTCCAGCTGTAGAGGCACCTATAAATGCTTTTAAAAACCAACTTTGGATATCAGTAGGACACGAAGAGAGTTATCAATTCAAAATACCGTTCCAAACGTATCATAGACATATAATCACAAAACCCAATTTTTCTCGGGAAAACCTAATTTCACTTTTAAAACATTACATAAATCAGTGATAAATGGCATATTTGCCTCTGAAGAGATAACGGGCAAAATACAGGAAATATACCCACTCCATTTTTGTAAATATAAAATCCAATATACCCAAACAAAGGTAGAAGACATACCAAACGAGGACACACAAACGGAAGAGATACTGAAAGAACACAAACGAGCGCACAGAAATAGGGAAGAAAATAAAAAACAACTCATACAAAAGTTTTACTTTCCTAAGATGAGAGCAAAAAAAGCAAATATAATAACGCAATGCAAAATTTTTAAAGAACACAAATAGTACCGCCATCCTAATAAACCACAACCACACGAAACCCCAATTCCCGAATATCCTGGTGAAATAGTTCATATAGATATATATAATACAGAAAAAAACTGGTACTCACTGCGGTGGATAAATTCTCGACATATGCTCAAGTTAGGATAATAGAATCAAAAGCAATAGAAGATATCAGGAAACCATTGCGACAAATACTTTTCGCTTTCGGTGTACCCAAAACAATAGTCATAGACAACGAGAAATCTCTAAATTATCTTCAATACAATTTATGGTCGAAGATCAACTTGGTATTAGAATTTTTAAAACACTCCCTTACGCTAGCAAAGTTAACGGACAGGTAGAAAGATTTCATTCTACCCTATCTGAAATTATGCGTTGTCTTCAAACTGAACATAACCATCCTTTCAGGAACTCCTAGACCGTTGCACATATGAGTATAACTACTCCATACACTCTGCTACAGGGAAACGACCAGTATAATCATTTTTTGGTAGACGCATTTCAATAGACCTAGAACAATATGAGAAAGCAAGACAAGAAAATATCATAACTCTTCAGAAAAGACAAGCAAAAGATTTAGAATTTCACAATAAAACACGAAAACCTACACTCCTGGAGAAATAATATATGTTAGAATAAACAAACGATTAGGATCTAAGCTCACAGCTAGATATAAATGAAACTAATAAAAGCGTATTAAAAAGAAGTTGTGAAAGAGGATAAATCCTCTGTGTTAATCACAGAGAAAGGACGAACGGTACACAAAAGCAACATTAAAACCTAGTTTTATTACTCCTTCCTTTTTTCCTTTTTCTTCCTCTTACAGATTTTTCATAAATCTGGTGTACGCAGACTTCCAAATAATAGACTACACCAACTCGCAGTTAGCAACATTTAATACAGGACTAACCAAAATTCAAACAGAAACGTACAGAATAATACATAAAGTCGACCTGGATGCTTAAACCAAGGAGATTTAAAAAATCAATAGATGCACTAGGGACAGTCTGGAAATGGATCGCTGGAAATCCCGACCACGACGACCTATTTATTCTTGAAAATCAACTTAACAATATAATAGAAGATAACAATAAACAAGTAATAATTAACATAGTAATTTTTGACAGAATTAACAGTATCACCACAATATTAAATAAAATAATAAAAACTTTACAAATGAACGAAGAAATACAACACCATTTGGCTCTTGAAATAAAATATAAATTAAAAATTATTAAAGAGGTGTAACGTGGCTTTTACCACCTTACAATATAATATATATATAATTTACGTCAACTTACCTCACTACGATATTTAACGCTGCTAGAGCCTTACATCATGTACCCGCACCATACGCACACGACTTACCTCACTACGATATTGAAAGCTGCTAGAGCTTTTCACCGTACGTCCTAACGCACCATACGCATACTTACCTCGCTACGGTGACGAAAGCTGCGCTGTGCTGCTATATAAGCAAGCACTTCACATCGAGTGCGATCATTCCTTCCAGCACTCTGGCGAGGACGGTCGCCATCGACAGCATCAGGCAAGGGTAAGTTAGAAACAGTAGAAGTAGGAAGTAGAAGTAGGCAGTATGGGGTAGAAAATCGCGCAGAAAAGGCATCATGCCAGTGCTCGCGATGACTGCCCTATACAGTAGAAAGGGGGAAGCGCAGGCCTCGCGCAGAAAAGGCATCACCGCCGGGTGATGCCAGTGCTCGCGATGGCCCTGCCCGGTAGTTTAGGGAATTCGCAGGCCTCGCGCAGAAAAGGCATCACCGCCAGGTGATGCCAGTGCTCGCGACGGCCCTGCACGGTAGTTGGGGAAATGCGCAGGCCTCGCGCAGAAAAGGCATCACCGCCGGGTGATGCCAGTGCTCACGATGGCCCTGCCCGGTAGTTTAGGGAATTCGCATGCCTTGCTCAGCAAAGGCATCACCGCTGGGTGATGCCAATACTCGCGATGGCACTGCCGTAGCCGCGTCGAGAACACGTGGCGTCAGTACCGCTGCTTACGGCACCGTTATTAAAAACTAACGCGACTATCAGGCGACAAGTAAGTAGAGTGCGATGGGAGTTGTTAACGAGAGGCCAACGAAGACGGTTGGCAATTAATCAAATATCTCCTACACAGAGGATCCCGTTCGTTTTCATCACCGTGCCTGGCTCATCGATTCCGTTCGTATCATCATCGTGCCAGCTTCTACAAGCGTAAACGCCTGGCTCCTTAATCCCGTTCGTTTTCATCACCGTGCCTGGCTCATCGATTCCGTTCGTATCATCATCGTGCCAGCTTCTACAAGCGTCAACGCCTGGCTCCTTAATCCCGTTCGTTTTCATCACCGTGCCTGGCTCATCGATAGGATAATAGAATCAAAAGCAATAGAAGATATCAGGGAACCATTGCGACAAATACTTTTCGCTTTCGGTGTACCCAAAACAATAGTCATAGACAACGAGAAATCTCTAAATTATCTTCAATACAATTTATGGTCGAAGATCAACTTGGTATTAGAATTTTTAAAACACTCCCTTACGCTAGCAAAGTTAACGGACAGGTAGAAAGATTTCATTCTACCCTATCTGAAATTATGCGTTGTCTTCAAACTGAACATAACCATCCTTTCAGGAACTCCTAGACCGTTGCACATATGAGTATAACTACTCCATACACTCTGCTACAGGGAAACGACCAGTATAATCATTTTTTGGTAGACGCATTTCAATAGACCTAGAACAATATGAGAAAGCAAGACAAGAAAATATCATAACTCTTCAGAAAAGACAAGCAAAAGATTTAGAATTTCACAATAAAACACGAAAACCTACACTCCTGGAGAAATAATATATGTTAGAATAAACAAACGATTAGGATCTAAGCTCACAGCTAGATATAAATGAAACTAATAAAAGCGTATTAAAAAGAAGTTGTGAAAGAGGATAAATCCTCTGTGTTAATCACAGAGAAAGGACGAACGGTACACAAAAGCAACATTAAAACCTAGTTTTATTACTCCTTCCTTTTTTCCTTTTTCTTCCTCTTACAGATTTTTCATAAATCTGGTGTACGCAGACTTCCAAATAATAGACTACACCAACTCGCAGTTAGCAACATTTAATACAGGACTAACCAAAATTCAAACAGAAACGTACAGAATAATACATAAAGTCGACCTGGATGCTTAAACCAAGGAGATTTAAAAAATCAATAGATGCACTAGGGACAGTCTGGAAATGGATCGCTGGAAATCCCGACCACGACGACCTATTTATTCTTGAAAATCAACTTAACAATATAATAGAAGATAACAATAAACAAGTAATAATTAACATAGTAATTTTTGACAGAATTAACAGTATCACCACAATATTAAATAAAATAATAAAAACTTTACAAATGAACGAAGAAATACAACACCATTTGGCTCTTGAAATAAAATATAAATTAAAAATTATTAAAGAGGTGTAACGTGGCTTTTACCACCTTACAATATAATATATATATAATTTACGTCAACTTACCTCACTACGATATTTAACGCTGCTAGAGCCTTACATCATGTACCCGCACCATACGCACACGACTTACCTCACTACGATATTGAAAGCTGCTAGAGCTTTTCACCGTACGTCCTAACGCACCATACGCATACTTACCTCGCTACGGTGACGAAAGCTGCGCTGTGCTGCTATATAAGCAAGCACTTCACATCGAGTGCGATCATTCCTTCCAGCACTCTGGCGAGGACGGTCGCCATCGACAGCATCAGGCAAGGGTAAGTTAGAAACAGTAGAAGTAGGAAGTAGAAGTAGGCAGTATGGGGTAGAAAATCGCGCAGAAAAGGCATCATGCCAGTGCTCGCGATGACTGCCCTATACAGTAGAAAGGGGGAAGCGCAGGCCTCGCGCAGAAAAGGCATCACCGCCGGGTGATGCCAGTGCTCGCGATGGCCCTGCCCGGTAGTTTAGGGAATTCGCAGGCCTCGCGCAGCAAAGGCATCACCGCTGGGTGATGCCAATACTCGCGATGGCACTGCCGTAGCCGCGTCGAGAACACGTGGCGTCAGTACCGCTGCTTACGGCACCGTTATTAAAAACTAACGCGACTATCAGGCGACAAGTAAGTAGAGTGCGATGGGAGTTGTTAACGAGAGGCCAACGAAGACGGTTGGCAATTAATCAAATATCTCCTACACAGAGGATCCCGTTCGTTTTCATCACCGTGCCTGGCTCATCGATTCCGTTCGTATCATCATCGTGCCAGCTTCTACAAGCGTAAACGCCTGGCTCCTTAATCCCGTTCGTTTTCATCACCGTGCCTGGCTCATCGATTCCGTTCGTATCATCATCGTGCCAGCTTCTACAAGCGTCAACGCCTGGCTCATTAATCCCGTTCGTTTTCATCACCGTGCCTGGCTCAACGATTCCGTTCGTTTCATCATTGTGCCAGCTTCTACAAGCGTCAACGCCTGGCTCATTAATTCCGTTCGTTTCATCAACGTGCCAGCTTCAACAAGCGTCAACGCCTGGCTCGCCAATCTCGTTCGTCTTCATCACCACGGTATACATCACGCTGGTCTGGCTGTCCACATAAGGGGTGGGGTGTGGATATAACTTTACGAGGATAAAACTCGTCTTCTTTGCTAAGGGTTTGTGGGTCCCAAGGCTGACCCTGGAGCGGCTGAGCGTACCTCAGCTATGGAAGAAACTCTATTACAAATGGCGCCCGAGCAGGGACCTGACTTTGTGAGTGATTGTGAAAAACATGAAACGGTCACCAACGCTCATGAATCAGGTTCGCCACGCCCCTCACACAATCATAAGCATCGCAGTACTCCAGCGATGAAGGCTCTAACGCTTGAGACGGACACGACCAGTTGGATTTACTGGCTGAAGAAGGACCGATTAGTCACTGAGTGCAGACGACACCACATCGCTGTCGAAGGGCGCACCGTAGCAGACCTCCGTAGCGAGCTGAGCGCCTGCATCCGTGCAAAGCGCCACCATAAATCCACGGAGGACCTAGTGCAAGCTTTAGAAAGGGAGATGAAGGAGGAAGGTAACGCCACCATACTCGTTCCAACCACCACGGTAAGAATCCCAAACAAAGCGGTAGCAACACGTGGCGACATAACCTCAGCTGCAAGAGTGCCGGATTTGGAGGTTATAAACTCCGTGCGGCGATGGAACATACGCTACAGCGGTCGCGAAAATTTACACGACTTTCTGGAGCGATGCGAAGAGAAGAGAAGAATGCTACTCTATAGCAAACAACCAGCTTCTCGCCACGATGCCGGAAATTCTGCAGGACAAAGCGCTGCAATGGTTTCGAGTAAAACGCAACGCCATCAACACGTGGGACGACTTTCGTTACGAGGCTGAACGGTTCTTTTTACCGAAACGACACCTCGCACATCTGGAAGAAACCATCCATCAGCGCAAGCAATTTCCCAGAGAGAAGGCAAAGGATTATGTGCTGGCCATCCAGACGCTTATTCGCCAGCACCCGAAACTTCGCGATGAAGATCACACCGAGCGTATATATGACGGTCTAAGGGTGGAATATCGCTTATATGTCCGTCGGAGCGATTTCAACAGCGTGGACGAACTACTCGAATTAACGGAAGAGTTCGAGTTGCTGAAAGGCGAGGAGACCAGGCAAACGAGAAACACCAATCACTGTTTGACGGCGGTAAGTAATAAGTATTGCCGCGAGAAAGTTTGTTGGCGATGCAAGCAGCCGGGACACCGAAGACACCAATGTCGCAACCAGCAGCGAATATTTTGCTCTCGCTGCGGACTCGACGGAACCATGTCGCGGGACTGCAATTGCCCTACACATGTGGCAGTGCGAGCCACTCCGCCCGAACCCAGCACAGCAGCACGCAAAACAACGCTTCCGTACCCAGAATGGAAGCAAGATGGTCGTTATTATCTGCCCATTACTATTGCGGGCATGCAGGTCGAAGCTCTGGTGGACACCGGAGCCACGCTCACATACATCGGTAAGGAACTCCAGCGTCATCTAGACAACCACAGGATTAAAGCCAAACGCCAGACCCGTCGCATTCAGCTAGCTAACCGTACGTATATACCTAGCACGAAAATGTATCCCGTCACCATCGAGCTGGGTAAGAAGACGACGCATCTACTCGTATTCGCTTTTCCGACGCTGTCGGAACCTGTCATCCTGGGCATGGATTTCCTGAGGAAACGGGACCTGACTATTACCGTCGATGGTCAGCCCCTAGACGCTAGACGCCTGAGCACGCAGGCACCTGCCGACCACCTCGCGATGCTAACCGAGAGGCAACATCTTACAGAAAGGGAGAATCACCAATTGAATACGCTCCTCACTGAAAACGCAGCAGTGTTCTCGACGATCACCGGCCCCAGCACAGCCGCCGACATGTGATTCGACTTAACACGATCGCCCATTGAAGCAGAGATATTATCCGCGCAACCCAGCGATGCAAGAAGTAATCAATCAGGAGGTGAACGAATTGATTGCAACCGGCCGCATCGAAGTCTCTAACAGCGCTTACAGCTCGCCCATCGTCTTAGTGCGAAAGAAACAAGGAAGTTGGCGAATGTGTATCGACTACCGCAACTTAACGCAGCAAGTATACCAGACGCATACCCACTACCCCAAATAAACGCAATCCTAGACCAGTTGAAGGAACTCGGTTATCTCGACCATCGACCTGAAGAACGGCTACTGGCAGATTCCGCTACACCCCGCTCACGCCCGTACATCGCATTTACCGTACCGGGGAGAGGTTTATTCCAGTGGCGAGTGATGCCTTTTGGGCTGCATTCGGCGCCAGCAACATTCAGCGAGCCTTAGACACCGTCCTGGGATCTGAACTACAGCCGAAGGTCTTCGCCTGTCTGGACGACATCATTGTACTGGGATACTCTTTCGAAGAGCACTTGGACTACTTGCAGGCAGTGTTCACGCGCCTTCAACAAAACCGCATGCAGATCAACTTTGAGAAGAGCAAGTTCGTGCAGCAACGTCTCCATTACTTGGGCCATGTAGTCAGCAAGGAGGGTATTCACACCGACCCGGCTAAGGTGGCAGCCATTAGCGACATGGCAGCACCTACCACCATTCGAGAACTACGCCGCTTCCTGGGAGCGGCCTCCTGGTACCGACGTTTCGTAGCAGACTTCGCCACAATATCAGCACCACTGAACCGTTTATTGCAAAAGAACCAGCGTTGGTCATGGCGTGCCGAACAAGAAGAAGCGTTCCAGGCGCTAAAGGAAAGACTAACTAGTTCACCCATCCTGGGCTGCCCTGACTTCGAGAGGCCTTTCTGCCTGCAGACTGACGCCAGCGGAGAAGGACTAGGCGTGGTACTATTTCAACGCCATTCGGACCAAGAACGGGTTGTAGCATACGCCAGTCGCAGCTTGACAGAGTTGGAGAAGCGATACTCCGCCACCGAACAGGAGTGCCTAGCCGTATTGTGGGGTATAAGGAAAATGCGACTATACCTGGAGGGTTATCATTTCACCGTAATCACCGACCATCATTCGCTTAAATGGCTTCACACCCTGCAGAACCCATCCGGAAGACTCGCAAGGTGGGCCCTAGAGCTACAACAGTTTGACTTCGACATCGAGTATCGCAAAGGTACCCTCAACGTAGTCGCCGACGCGCTATCCAGATGCCCACTGAAAGACCAAGAAGGCAATGCGGAACTTTTGCATGCCGTCCATGATCAACCGAATAGATGGTATGAAAGACGTACGCGCCAGGTACACGATCAACCGAAGAAACATCCCGATTATCAACTTATCGATGGCGGGCTCTTTCGGCACATCGCCCCACGCAATACGTTATCCAGGTCACCACGCTGGAAACTATGCGTACCAGAGCACCGTCGACTCGAAGTCCTGAGAGAAAATCACGACGCTAGCACCGGCGGTCACATGGGTGTACACAAAACACTCAAACGCACACAAGAAGGGTACCATTGGCCTGGGATTCATAGGGATGCACTCAGGTATGTCCGTCAATGCCAACAATGTGCCGAATATAAGATAGACCAGCGCCGACCTGCCGGGATGATGGCCACCATGCAATGCTCACGACCATGGGAAGTTGTAACGGCAGACTTTGTAGGCCCACTACCACGCTCAACAAATGGCAACTCGTGCTTGCTAGTGCTCACGGATAAGTTCTCCAAGTGGGTGGAACTCGTGCCAGTCCGGAATGCAACCACCGCCAGTGTTATAAAGGCGCTACGAGAACGCGTGATATACCGGTTTAGTTGTCCTGACGTATTCCTTACCGACAACGGGAAGCAATTCATCGGCAAGCCGCTTACACAGTTCCTGGAGAGCCACGGAATTCAACATCGTTTCACCGCCATTTACGCTCCACACGAGAACCCAACCGAGCGCACCAACAGAGTCGTGAAAACTATGATCGCCCAACGAGCAAAGGCCGATCATCGGACCTGGGACCACCAACTAGCCGAAATAGCTTTCGCGATAAATACATCACAACACGACTCGACAAAAACATCAGCAGCTGAGATAAACTTCGGGTACACACCAGCTACACCGAAACAAATCCGCAAAGAAGGGAACGTGCCCGACGAAGAAACCACCACCGCGCCGACACTCACCAAGCTTTGGCAAGAAGTTTCTCGCAACTTGTCTACCGCAGCAACACGCCAGAAGAGATACTACGATTTGCGCAGACGCCCGTGGAAGCCACTTATCGGCGAGAAAGTACTCAAAAGAGATCATCCGCTCTCTTCCGCAGTAAACAACTTTGCACAAAAGCTTGCTCCGAAGTATTCTGGCCCATATATCGTCAGAAAATTCAAGTCGACCAATACAGTTGAACTTGTGAATCCGAACGCACCAGGTGGGCGTACCATTCATGTGCATCTGCAAGATCTAAAGCAGCTGCCAACCGAATACTAAACTTGAGTAGCCGCTAGCGCGATCTCTACCGAGCCTACGGACTCTAACTCCGATCCACCTAGCACCAATGTAGCGCAACCATAGACGTTGCCAACACTAATCAAAGTGTCCGTTTGCTTATCTCCTTCCAGATACCTGAAATGAAACCGCCAACAAGTGGAAGGCCGCGTGCATTGAGCCGCCAACCAGCCGAACGGACGAGCCATAGGCCGCCGGCACAGCCGCCGGACGAGCCGCAAAAGCCGCCACCTTACCGGCCACCCCCGGAAGCACGACCGCGGGTGCACCCGAATACAACCGCGTTACTTGCGATAAGCACCGACGACACTGGGTCAGCTGCCCGAACCCGTCCTAGGGTACCCAGACAGCACCTGGAGCGCAGCGTCATGATCGCCTCCACCCGAAGTCGGCCGTCCACAGAACCAGTAGTATTAGAAACATTGCCACGACAGACGCCGCTCAGTACTAACGCCCGGAAGCTCCCGACCACCAGGCGAGCCCCAACGCCACGGGAAGCGGACCGTGAAGCCGGTACTGCGACAGAGCCGCACGCCGCCCAAACCCTGACGCACCCAGCAGGCCAAGCGAAGGCCCAGGTAACGCTCTCCGACAAACAAAGCGACCTGCCGACTGCAGCTTCGCTCCAACTCGGCCAGCGAGGCACGGCAAAGAGTACCGCGAGGAAGGAAGCCAGTACCGCGGAGTCACTCGCGGAAAAGGTGCAAGAGGCGCCCGCTACAACAACGCCGGCGTCGGCCCCAGCAATTGACAAGACCGACGTCGAGACGACGCCGCCTCACCCAAGAGCGACGCCAACCCCGACGACGGCCCGGCCTCTAACTGCCGAGATCAGCGCACAACCAGCCACGCCTGCCACATCACCCCCACAAGTGACACCGGTGGGCGAAATCCCAGGGTTCCTGGAAGGGCTGGTGATGACCAGACAACATTTCATCAAGCGCTCTAAACGAACGCTATTTTACCGAGGCCGACGTCTAGCACTCCAAAAGCTAGAAGGCGACCGGGTTCTGGTGCGATACGGCGAGCGCAGATGCGTGCTCCACCTATACGAGTAGCACCGCAGAGCAGCTGTTATAACTAATTCATTAGTTATAAGTATGTATTTGCATTGGCCAGGAATAAAAACTAATTTTTTTTAAATGGGTGTCACCAGTTGTAAGCTATAAGCCATAAGACGCCTTGTACTATAGGTTAAGAAATACTATTAAATAAAGGTTTTCACACCCGCTCCCCGTTCACGGCACACGCCAACTAGGACAGCCAGCCAGCCTCCAGCCGAACCATCGTGGGAGATCTCCTTCCACCCGCCGCCAGCGAAGTATCATTGTCCGAAGTGAGGGGGGGACTGTAACGTGGCTTTTACCACCTTACAATATAATATATATATAATTTACGTCAACTTACTCACTACGATATTTAACGCTGCTAGAGCATCTGTACCCGCACCATACTACGGTATTAACGCTGCTAGAGCCTTACATCATGTACCCGCACCATACGCACACGACTTACCTCACTACGATATTGAAAGCTGCTAGAGCTTTTCACCGTACGTCCTAACGCACCATACGCATACTTACCTCGCTACGGTGACGAAAGCTGCGCTGTGCTGCTATATAAGCAAGCACTTCACATCGAGTGCGATCATTCCTTCCAGCACTCTGGCGAGGACGGTCGCCATCGACAGCATCAGGCAAGGGTAAGTTAGAAACAGTAGAAGTAGGAAGTAGAAGTAGGCAGTATGGGGTAGAAAATCGCGCAGAAAAGGCATCATGCCAGTGCTCGCGATGACTGCCCTATACAGTAGAAAGGGGGAAGCGCAGGCCTCGCGCAGAAAAGGCATCACCGCCGGGTGATGCCAGTGCTCGCGATGGCCCTGCCCGGTAGTTTAGGGAATTCGCAGGCCTCGCGCAGAAAAGGCATCACCGCCAGGTGATGCCAGTGCTCGCGACGGCCCTGCACGGTAGTTGGGGAAATGCGCAGGCCTCGCGCAGAAAAGGCATCACCGCCGGGTGATGCCAGTGCTCACGATGGCCCTGCCCGGTAGTTTAGGGAATTCGCATGCCTTGCTCAGCAAAGGCATCACCGCTGGGTGATGCCAATACTCGCGATGGCACTGCCGTAGCCGCGTCGAGAACACGTGGCGTCAGTACCGCTGCTTACGGCACCGTTATTAAAAACTAACGCGACTATCAGGCGACAAGTAAGTAGAGTGCGATGGGAGTTGTTAACGAGAGGCCAACGAAGACGGTTGGCAATTAATCAAATATCTCCTACACAGAGGATCCCGTTCGTTTTCATCACCGTGCCTGGCTCATCGATTCCGTTCGTATCATCATCGTGCCAGCTTCTACAAGCGTCAACGCCTGGCTCCTTAATCCCGTTCGTTTTCATCACCGTGCCTGGCTCATCGATTCCGTTCGTATCATCATCGTGCCAGCTTCTACAAGCGTCAACGCCTGGCTCCTTAATCCCGTTCGTTTTCATCACCGTGCCTGGCTCATCGATTCCGTTCGTATCATCATCGTGCCAGCTTCTACAAGCGTCAACGCCTGGCTCATTAATCCCGTTCGTTTTCATCACCGTGCCTGGCTCAACGATTCCGTTCGTTTCATCATTGTGCCAGCTTCTACAAGCGTCAACGCCTGGCTCATTAATTCCGTTCGTTTCATCAACGTGCCAGCTTCAACAAGCGTCAACGCCTGGCTCGCCAATCTCGTTCGTCTTCATCACCACGGTATACATCACGCTGGTCTGGCTGTCCACATAAGGGGTGGGGTGTGGATATAACTTTACGAGGATAAAACTCGTCTTCTTTGCTAAGGGTTTGTGGGTCCCAAGGCTGACCCTGGAGCGGCTGAACGTACCTCAGCTATGGAAGAAACCCCATTACAGAGGAAATAATTAATATAGATTACGCAATGCATTGGGCAAAGGCCGGCATCGTAAATTCATATATCTTGTCAAATGATGAACTTAGATTAATAAAATCTGTATTTGAAAATAATAATTTTACATTAAATAGTATGGAAGACTCACTAGAACTAGCAAATATAAAAGTCGCCTCAAACAATACAATGTTACATTATATAGTCGGAATACCCTTACCAAATGAGGATATTTGCGACTCAATTTTGATAAAACCAATAAAAATGAGGAAAAATATTAATAAAATCCCCCATGAGGATATAGTTACTTGTAATAATAACAACGTTTTTGGCGCTAAGAATAAATATAAGGAACATAATAACATAAGAATTTGTAGCCGTAGGAA
>CM050322.1:70157677-70257677 GCA_027475135.1 Bactrocera correcta | reverse complement strand
TATTCATATGATGTAAATACAATTTTCTAAAGTATATTCCTATGTGGTTAAAAGAGCTAAACCTCCCCGTTCACATAAAAATCACAAGCGAGTTATATACATAGATAAGAAGTTGGGCAAGTGTACCGAACAATGCACTTGACAGATTAAATGAATTTTTAAATGAAAGAATTTTGCCGCTCTGCGTTGTAAAATTCACGCGTTTCCTTTTAAACTATTCACGTATTGTTTTCACAGTTTATTTATATTTTTTATTTGCTTATAAAAGCTTATACAATGTTAATAACATATGTACAACCTAAAACATGCAGCGCTAGCTTCAGAGGCTATCAGCTGGTTCACAGTTTATATTTACGTATATTTTACGTAGAGAATGTTTAAGATTTAGATAACTTTTCGCAAAGGTGGTCAGCAGAAATGAGAGAGTTTCACTGCAGACAATTCATAAGTGTGTTTCACCAAAGTTTTGCATCAGAGGACTCGTAAATAGCAGAATTGGGCATTTTCAGTGTTAAATGAAAAAATAATGATAATTCCAATGTTAAGAAAAGCACGCTTGCAAATTCAACAATTCTGCATATAATTTACAGATCAGTATATATGTATATGTTATGAAAGGACATAAGTATGTATTTTAAAATTTACATAATTTATGATGAACCAACGCCGAATGTCTCTGCTTCCCTTACCGCTGTCACAGATAACATTTTAAAATGAACACGAACTACATATGTGCCACTTTTGTCACTTCTTTCTGTGTTTTGCGAATTTGCGGGGTTGTCAGTTTTCAAGTCTAGAACAAACATCAGAAAGTTGTTTGCTTGTAGGCAAACGCATGCTCGGCTGGATATGATTTGTTGCTTTTATGATTAAAGGGAGTTTGATTGTTGAAAGTGCGCTTGCGTTCATGAACGAAAATGTTTTTGTTGTAAGATTTACTACATTTGGGCTTCGGCAAATTGAGACGATTATTGTTTTTGCAGAACAATGATGTAGTTTTAACATGTGATATATTTATATGTGTACGCATATGTGTATAGGTTTATGTATGCATTATTTGTGTGGCTATGGCATACGTATATACTGGTACATATTTATGTATGTACATTACTGATAATGAATAATATGATTTGAATTCGCGAAAACGTACATATATATATATATATGGTCATGATTCATGTGAATTTAAGTTTTGAATGATAAAGTATACGATTTATGTACAGTTATCTTTGTTGTAATATATTATAGTAAGTATATATCAAACATAGAAAGTCATTAAAAAAGTAGGTATTTCTTCACGTTAACTAAAAATGTTGCATTAAAAAAGTATATTAATTAAAATGTTTTCAATTTCACTTGTATTTTAATAAATATGCACTAAACGAATTCATATGTTTGCGTAGAAGCGTATAAAAATATAAGCAAAAAGCTAACATAAGTTTGTAATAGCAATATAAGTATAGTTTTGAGCATAATTTTTATTCAATGTTCAGCTCTGTTCAAGGCCACTGTTAAGATTTCTTATGCCGAGCTTGTCGTTGTGAAACTCCCTCAACTCGACCGAGTTAGCCAAAAGTATTTTTACGTTCTCTGGGTCGTGAACCTTTTTTATGATTTATTATCGCGATTATAGCCGAGTTAACAACAGCGCGCCAGTCTCTTCTTCTTTTCGCTAGGTGGCGCCAATTGCATATTCCAAGCGAAGCCAGGTCCTTCCAATGGAGTGAAGGCCTTCTTCTTCCGCCGGCGTGTCCTGCGTTAAATACTTTCAGAGCTGGAGTTTTTTGAACTATGCTTTTTAAACAATTTTTTCTCCTATGAAAAATTAAATATTTTACTGGAATATTTTGTTGTTACACACATACACTAATAACCAAGAAATTCTGAAATTTTTGGAAAAAGTTTTTTAAATTCAGCCATTCCGACGCCAATTCAGGTGACCCGTCGGAAAAAAGATATGCCCGCGTTGGCAATATAACTCATTACAGAATTATTTAAAGTGAGAAATATGTGTTTTAATTAAAACCTTAACTTAGAACTTGGACGAAGGAAAAATGACTGAAATTTAGATTGTTGGCAGACAATTTTCCAAAAAAAATTAAAATTTCGTCTAAGTCTTTAAGAACTCAAACCTATGTAAAATTTCATGAAGATCGGTTGAGTATTTCTCTAGGACTACTTTTGAAGTTTTCCTTGTTTTTTTTATTTATTCTGTGGCTTTCTCTAGCTGCATTTAAAAGAAATTGTAGGCGTATAGTGAGTGTTATAGTGGGTATTATATAATAATATTGAATATCAACCGCAGATAACATCAAATTTTACAAAAGCTTAGAACTTATCAGATATTTACCTGAATTCTCAGACAAATCTCAAATATAGGTTAGCAGGAGGTTGGCCGCATATGTATGTAGTAACATGAGTTTTTATACTTGTGGCAGTTTTACATAAAATCATAGAACATTCGACAAGGATGACTCCATGTAAGTATTAGACTATTATAACTTAGTTCACGCAAGTGAGGAAAATTCTCAGATCGCCATTCACTTGGAAGCGGCCAGAAATGAGTCTTTTACATACTGGTCAAGCAGCTCACGACTTCCGGTTTTAGACCAAGTATGCTCTTGCCTGGGTTGTGCCCTGGGTTTGGGACATACCGCGTAAAAAACACCCCCAATGAAAAGATACTAACTGCCTCAGATGAGAGACTCCCCATTTGATTAAGACCACAGCAAACGAAATAAGGATTTGACGGCATACACCTGAAACGTTCGGTCCCTTAATTGGAAAGGTGCCGCTTCCCAGCTGGTGGATGTCATCGTGAAAATAAAGGCTGACATCACCGCCGTCCAAGAAATGCGATGGACGGGACAAGGGCTGAGGCGAGTAGGTCCTTGTGGCATTTTTTACAGTGGCCGTATAAACGAGCGCAAATTCATTGTGGGAGAAAGACTATTATTTACCCTGGTGGATAACGTTTAGCCACAAATCGCGTCAAACCGAGGTTCTTCAACATTATGCTGACTTGCGCCCACGCAACGACGGAAGAGAGGGACGATGTGACCAAAGATGCCTTCTGTGAGCGCTTGGAGCGTACCTATGAGAGCTGCTCCCACCACGATATCAAAATAGTGCTTGACGACTTTAACGCCAGGACTTTAATGGACGATATATTTGGCGCAACAGTCGGTAAATTGAGCCTCCTCGAGGAAACAATGGATTGAGGCTGATCGACTTCGACGGGGCACGAGATATGGTGATCTGTAGTATTAGATTCCAGCGCTACCTGGCTGTCTCCGGATCGCAAATCCATCAACCAATGCGATCATGTTGTGATGGACGGAAGACACGTCTTCAGTGTTCTAACATCGACTCGGACGACTATCTTGTGGCAGCCAAGATTCGCACCCGCCTCTGTGCAGCGAAAAACCCACTTCCAAAAACTCCAGCGAACATTTCTCCAGCCTGCTGAATGGCATTTAGTGCATAACGCCAGGAGAAGGCGAACTCGATTTCTCAATCGATGACGATGGAGCAGACGTTCCTTTGCTCGATCGTGAAGAGGTTCAAATAGCAATCACTCATCTGAAGTACAACAAAGCGGCGGGGTCGATGAATTGCCGGTCGAGCTAGGAGGTGACCTAGTAATCGATGCCCAAAGCGTACTAAAATAATGAAGGGAACACTTCTCCAGCCTACTGAATGGCAGTGAATGCATAACGGGGGTCGAGCTATTCAAACACGGCGGCGAAGAACTGAAAAGGAGCATGCATCAGCTTTTTTGGAATAAACGATAGGAATTTAAGTGTGCACTGTCCAATCCACAAATAGGAGATCCCACAATCTGCGCTAACGACCGTAGCGCAACGTTGCGTATATGGTTTTATCGAACGTATTGTGTGAAAGATTAAAGCCCACCGTCAATAAACTAATTGGACTTTAGCAGTGTGACTTTAGGCCTGTAAAATCTACAACTGACCAGGTATTCACCTTTCAATCTTGGGAAAGACCAGCGAAAAAGTTGATGATCCACACACCATCTCTTCGTAGGTTTAAATTTGCTTTTGACAGCACGAAAAAAAGCTGCATTTATGCCGCGATGTCTGAATTTCCCCACTAAACTAATACGGTTATGCCAACTGACTCCAATAACAATCAAGCTTTCAGACAAGGGGACTCCATATCATGCGACTTTTTCAATCTACATGTACTTCAGGAGAAAATAATTTAAACTGCAGACCTAAATAAAGATGTTACCATATTCTATAGTGATATCATTGGCATCAAAAAAGTGCCGTTAGTTCTGTTCTGTCCAGACTGAATAAGGAAGCAAAGTAAATATGCCTGATAGTGATTAGGGGCTAGAGGAAATATTTCCTGTCATCAAATAAACAGTCCCTTGGAACCAAATCCAATAAAAAATTAATTTTAGTAAAAATAATTTGCGGTACCGAAGCGAACAATATAAATTATGGTCAACTAAAAAATGTCCCTATGGACATAGATTTTTAGGTCCAAACCAACATCAAACCACATTTTTTCAAAAATAATCAAATCAAACTAACCCAAAAAAAAAATGTTTATAAAAATCAATGTAGTCAACAGAATTATATAAACCACCGTAGAAACTCTAATGCTGAAGATACATGTGCAGTTTTCTGCATGCAGCAATTTCCGTTAGCCAGCCAATATCAGCTGTTTATTGCAATTCTTTAAAAGCATATATTCGAATATACATATTGTATATACATTAGGGTGTTTTTTTGAACTTTTAAATTTTTTCAGTCCCGTCACGAAATTTTCCTGGAAATACTCTAAAAAAATTCCCTGAAAATTTTAGCCCTTAATATTAGCATTAAGAACCGGACCAAGGCCTATAAAAATTTTCCATAGAAAATACACTACAATCATGAGTTTTTATTTTTAAATTCCTACATATCAGAGGTATTTTATGGCATCGCTCTGAATTTAGACGCATATTTCTCAGAATTGTTCACTCTACAAAAGTGTCCAGTGCAACAAAGTCGTAACTCACACCGGTGAGGTAGTACGGGGCTCTAAAACCGATTTTTCCAAGAATTTCTCATTTTTTTGTGCATATACGCCATCGTGGCGGGACTGAAAAAAAATTAATAGCTAATAAAAAAAAACACCCTAATGTACATACATACATGCAAATATGTTGCAAAATAAATAATAAAACTTTCAGGCAGAATAACACTAGTGAGCAAAGAGAGGGAAATCATACTTATGCATATACACTTTAATGTAATATACATCTTAATGTGTGGAATATAAAAAAGAGTATAATATATTGTTGCACAACCCGCCCTTTGGTAGCAATGAATCTGTTAAATTTTGTGCACATTAAGAATATTAAATAAGATAAGATAATATGTAAAAACAAATACAGTCCACTAAAGATAAATATTTATGTTCAAATATATTGAACATACATACATTATATTAGATCAATTCAGAATCTTGTGCATCTGAGTTTGCAAAATTATGCAATTGCAAATACATATTCACCATCAACAATGAACGTCTTTTTTGTGGTTTTTTTGCAACCCTTGCAAAGACCATTAATTCACAGCCTTAATTGATGAAACTGCTGAAAAAATTAGTGACATTGAAGTAAGAAATATTTTTATGCCGAAATTCAGTTAATAACAATTTCTTCTAGTAATCGAAAGTAATGATGACGCAGTGGATGCAGTTTTAGATAAATTGGCTGACAATACATCTGTTGTTAAGTTAACAAAGACCGATTCCGCCAAATGTTGGTAGTAGATAGAGGCCAATAAAAGATGCTGGTTGATTTAATAAAAAACGATGAGGAATTCAACAAAGTGCACTCATGTAAGAAATTTTCTGTCGAATTGCAATAGAAAATATAGCGACAATTTTTGGAGAGGGAGAAACTATATCGATAATAACAAAAGGAATCATTTAATTGTTCTTGCGTCACCAATCTAAGTATATATAGTATATTGGCCCGATAAGATTGAACGATCGAAAATAGTATCGGATACCTTTGATGAGTTACCGTTTTGCTTTGGATAGATTGATGGATCCGAGATTAAATTAGAAGAATCGCCAATTGAAGACCATACATCATACTTCTCCAGAAATCGCATATATTCAAAGAAATAAGTAAATAAATAAATAAAAGCACAAATAGCTTGTGACTATAAACGAATAAGGCTGAACCCACACCGGGTTAGTCAAAACAGTTTTTCTTGTCCCATACGACAACTGCCCATAGCTTCATAAGTGTCAACCCACACCGAACAAGACGAAACGAAAACTTATGTTCGAGCATTGACTTGTTTGAAGAGCTATTGTCGAACTTCTTATGTATTGTCACCCAGCCAATGCACACTAAATGCGATAAAACCGTCGTTGTTTCCGATCAATACTACTGAGCTACAGTGCAATCCACACTAAATGAAATAGACAAGACAGGACAGAAAAACACGTTTCGTTGTTCCGGTTGTACGGATGCACCCAACATTCTCATTTATTTCTTTCATTTCGTTCACAAAGCTCTGAAAACTGAAAATTTCGTTTTGTTTTATTTCAACGCCCACCAACGAAACAAAAAGTCGAACTGTGCTCCGCTTGGTGTAGGTTAGAGCACAAGACGTTTTTGTGTCTTATTAGTCCCGTGTGGGTTCAGCCAAATTCGACATGTTGTGATTGCTCACCATGGGAGCTGGCATGACGGCCGTATATACCGAAATAGCTCACTCTTTAAGCAAAATGAGGCATACGCTTTATATGGAACGTTAATAACCCCTTACAGAAGCAACGCAAGTCAGTTGGATGAAACGCCCAAAATGCATTTAATTTACGCCAAAGTAAATACCGGGTTAGATTAGAGCTTTGTTTTGTTTCTTTACTGGCGTAGACACCGCTTACGCGATTATAGCCGAGTCAACAACAGCGCGCCGGTCGTTTCTTCTCTTCGCTAGTTGGCGCCAATTGGATATTCCAAACAAAGCCAGGTCCTTCTCCACTTACTCCTTCCAATGAAGTGGAGGTCTTCCTCCGCTTCCCACGGCGGGTACTGCGTCGAATACTTTCAGAGCTCGAGTATTTTCATCCATCCGGACAACATGACCTAGCCAGCGTAGCCGCTGTCTTTTAATTCGCTGAACTATGTCAATGTCGTCGTATATCTCGTACAGCTCTTCGTTCCATCGAATGAGATATTCACCGTGGCCAACGCGCAAAGTGCCATAAATCTTTCGCGAAACTTTTCTCTCGAAAACTCGCAACGTCGACTCATCAGTTGTTGTCATCGTCCAAGCCTCTGCACCATATAGCAGGGCGGGAATTTTGAGCGACTTATAGAGTTTGGCTTTTGTTCGTCGAGAGAAGACTTTACTTTTCAATGGCCTACTCAGTCCGAAGTAGCACCTGTTGGAAAGAGCAATCCTGCGTTGGATTTCTAGGCTGACATTGTTGGTGGTGTTAATGCTGGTTCCTAAATAGACGAAATTAGCTACAATTTCAAAGTTATGACTGTCAACAGTGACGTGAGAGCCAAGTCGCGAGTGCGACGACTGTTTGTTTGATGACAGGAGATATTTCCTCTTGCCCTCGTTCACTGCCAGACCCATTTGCCTTGCTTGCTTGTTCAGTCTGGAGAAAGCATAACTAACGGCGCCGGTGTTGAGGCCGATGATATCAATATCGTGCTATCGAAAGCAGGTTTGAAATCGACGAATAGGTGGTGTGTGTCGATTCTCCTTTCACGGGTCTTTTTCCAAATTTGGCGCATCGTGAATATCTGGTCGGTTGTTGATTTTCCAGGTCTAAAGCCACACTGATAGGGTCCAAACAGTTTGTTGACGGTGGGCTTTAATCTTTCACACAATACGCTCGATACAACCTTGTAAGCGATGTTGAGGAGGCTTATCCCACGGTAGTGGATTGTGAGGTCTCCTAGTAATTAAAAATTAAAAAAAAAAAAAAATAGTTTTAAACTGAAATACAATTAAGAGTGTAAAACAATTAATAGTGGTTTAATAATTCTTTCGAACCAATTACCTGTTCCGGCTTTCGGTTTTCGGCTCGGCTAAGTGAAATTAGTGAAAAAAAATAAAAAAAAAAATAATATTACCCTTGTGTTATATAGTTAAAAACCTAAAAAAAAAAGAAAAAAGCCGAAAAAGCAAGGCATATACATATACAAAAAAAAAAAAGTGATACTTACGTACATACTCGTACATATACTAAGGTGTACCTACAATATACCGTGTGAGGCAGACGTGTTTTCTTTGCGTTCTTAAAACATTGTGTATACTTCCAGTTTTTGTTGTGAAAAGAGTGGTTGCTCGAGTAAAACATCCCAGATAGTGGACCACATGTGTGGATACCAAAATCTAAAGGAAAAGATAAGTAGACATTGATTTTTTAATAACATAAATTTCATTTGCACTTACCTTTCCGTTTTTCTGGGTAAATTTTCGCAAATATAGCCTTTCCCCTTCAATTAACGTGCACTCAATAATTTTTTGTTCTGCCGTTTTTTGTTTTGTTCGATCAGCTGTTCCCCTCCTCGTGTTTTCGTTTTCCTTTTAGTTTGCGAATTGACAACCACCGAAAACACAATAACCAGCTGTTCTTTCTTTTGGTTTTGGCATTGCCAACCATCTGTTTTGTTTTTAATTTTTTTTATATTTTATTTACGTAGTAAAGTTTGGGACAGAACATATACAACAAAGGGTGTTCCTAGACCATTCTTTCGCAGAGGATATGCCCTCTGAAAGAAGTATTGGCCTAACACCGGAGAATCCTTTCCGAAGGAACTCCAAAATAATAAGAACGCCGCCCAATGGTAGAAATGATGATGGCCGGCCAAAGGCATATAAATCAAGCTATGCGCGATTTAGTAAGCAGTATAGTGACATAACATGCCAAAATGGAAAAACTGGGAAATCATGCGAGAAGAGTTATGATAGGGAAACCATCGCAAGTACCCACCATTGGAAGTGATGATAATACCCCTAAAAGAATGCGAGAAGCACCGGGGTATTTACCACCTACCAAAAAGCAAAAAAATGTAAACGAAAAGCCGCAATTGTCGTACAGTGGAGCAGCAAAATTAACCCAAGAGGAAATACGACTAGATGGGTAGACGTTGTAAAAAAGAAGAAACCTTTGGAAAGGAAAATCAAAACAAAACCAGATGCCATAATCATAACAAAGAAGGATGGTACGTCGTACACAGATATTCTGCGAAAAAATAAAAGCAACAGCGGGCTTGAAGTACTGGGTTCAAATGTGACCCATATTCGTAAAACGTTAAAAGGAGATCTACTTATTGAACTTAAAAATCGAGCAGAGACGAAAGCCGAATCTTTCCAAAGCGCCCTGGAGGGGGTGGTTGGCGAAATGGCTAAGATTCAGCCCAAGACCCACAACGTCACGATTACGTGCAAGGACCTCGATGAAATTACAACTCCCGAAGAAATCTGCGCAGCACTAAAAAGAGAGTGCGGAATCGAAAATATGGAGATATCGAGTGTGAGAAGTCTGCGAAAAACGCGTAGTGGCACGCAAATATCGCTTATATGCATATGTGCTCAAGATGCCAAGGCAGCCCTTAAAATGGGGGAAATAAAAATTGGGTGGTCGATCTGTCGCCTTCGAGAATTTTCGCCTGTCCCCAGATACTATAATGCTGGTATTGTCACTGGCGAAGCGAATGCATTGGCGAGTCTAATGTTTTAGGCGAAAATTCGCCATGTTCATATTATGACTGGCGAATGACCACATTCGCTCAACTTTTTTGTTGCCATACTAAATTAATTGAAAAATGTCACACGAGTTCATCCGAAATTGACATATTTGACGTATTAAAAGTTATTATTGTTTGTTTTGAAATTTTACGGTGATTTTTAAAAAGGTGAATAAAAATGTTTAACAACGTAGATTTATATTTTGAAGACAGTTATGTTGAAAGGACAACAACGAAGTTACTTAGGCAGCGACTGTTTATCAGAGATCACTCCAATCCCATGGAACTTTCTTCAGTGTTGTAAGTATCTATTGCTATAAAAGTGCATAAACAAATATCACGTCACATAAGTTTTTTTAAACAGATTTAAAGAAAACTTTCGGTTGAGTAAGGATGCATTTATGTATGTGCTAGACAGCGTAAAGGAAAATGTCCGACTAACCTATCGTCGTCAATATCGCCGATGTCTGGATCAAAACGGACATAACTGAAGAGCAAAAACGAACAACAAGAAGGAAATTTTTCACCAGATCAGGAATTCCAAATGTGGTTGGTTGCGTTGATGGGACCCATGTTGCAATTATTGCTCCATGTGAGAACAAGCACTTATATCTGAATCGAAAAGGATTTTACAGCGTAAATGCGTTGATTGTAAGTAGCAACTAAATAAATAAATTATTACTTATTATTAATAAATAAATAAAATAATTTTTATCAGGCGTGCGATCAAGATATGGTTATACGGTGTGTTGATGCAAGATATGGAGGATCTAGCCACGACTCATTTGTGTGGAACAATAGGTAGCGCATTAAAAACATATCTGGAGCAAACATACCAAAGAGGAGATCATAATTCGGTTTACTTAAGTAACTTCAATTTATATGTGTATGTATGTACATACATAAATACTAAAATTAAATATATTTTAGGTGATTCTGGTTATCCACTACACGAGTATCTATGGACGCCTTTCCGAAACGCTTTACCAGGAACAGTAGAATCAAATTTTAATAAGAAACATGCAAAGGCAAGGAACGTATTTGAAAGGACAATTGGAGTGCTGAAATGCCGTTTTCGTTGTGTACTAGGTGAACGTAAACTACGATATCCTCCTGGTAAAGCAACTGTTGTTGTAAATGTTTGTTGTGCTTTACACAATATTTGCAAACAATATAATGTGAATGATCCTGAAGAAGAAACTTTTGTTGATGTGGTGGTACCACTGGAACCAGTTGAAGGAAACTTCAGTGGAATAGCAGCAGATCATCGCCGAAGACAAATTGCGAATGCATTGTCATAGTATAGTTGCATCCCTAAAATATATGTAAAATATATGTACATATATATAACATAACTACAATAAAATAACTGAAATTAATTTTGAATATGCAGAAAATACGTTTTTTTATTTTGAAAATTTTTTATTTTGAGTATTTAAGTTTTTTTAATTCCAACTCTTTTAGTTTTATTTCAATTTTTTCTTTATGTCGCCTATTTTTTTCATTATTTTCTTCCTTCTTTCTTGCTTCTTTCATTTTATAAAGCACCAATTTTTCTTTTTTTAATTCGTATATTTTTCGGTTGTATCTAGAAATTACAAGCCGAATTAATATATTGCAGAATATCGACAAGGCTTTCTTGCGTTTCTGCTTACTTTTCCAAAGCCTTCATACGCAAATTTTCGCACTCCTCCACTCTGCTTGTAGGTGCCTGTCTGGACGTAATGCTAACATTTGCAGCCTGTTCAGGCTGAACCTCGACATCTTCCAGATGTTCTTCTTCTAAATATGCAGGTGCAGGTGCAGGTGCAGTGCTTCCAAATGCGGCTCCGCTTGGATTCACTGCCTGTTGCAAGCTGAGCAACTCGTCCACGGCCTGCTCCAAAGGCGTTAAATTACGTTGGATGTATGGTCCTTCACCTGTTCGATTATCTGCAATTTTCCTTTTTAATTTTAGCTTGTAGTCCAACCAAACTTAAGAAATACACAAATCAATACAGATATGTACATATATGCAATCAAAATTGTTTATTCTTACCTTATTTCACTCGCTGCCACTACGTATTGGAGGGCCGATATTGTGTAACTCTGAAGCAATACCCTCCCACAACTCCATCCTATTTTTTTTTTGTTGAGCCAAACGGTGCCAATCCTCTGGCTAACTCCGGATTTCCTTCCATCAACTTGACCAGTACCTCAAATTGCTTTTGAGTAGTTCGCTTTATTCTAATTAAATTTGTAATTAATTAAATACAATAAAAAAAATTTTTAAAATTTTACTAACGTTTTCTCCATTTTTAATTAGATTCCCGAATCAAATAAACGTTCGCCAAATTTTGACAGTTGAGGCGAAGCGAATTTTATAAATTCGCAAGTGGCAATACCAAATATTCATTTTCGCTAGTTCTTTCGCCACTTCGTGGCGAATTTACTGTGCGCTCGCCACTCGCAATTCGAAATAGCGAAATTCGCCTAAAATTTCATTCGCTTCGCCAGTGACAATACCAGCATAAGTGTTTCCACTTGGGTCACATAGCGCGAAATTGCTGCAGCTCGACAGACAGATCTTCCCATTGTACACGCTGTGGAACCGCGGGACATTTAGCAAAGGTATGCACAAACGTTCCGAGCTGCATGCTCTGCAAAGGAGAGCACTCAGTATTGAGCACGACTTGCCCAAAGTATATCGAGATGATGAAGTCTCTAAATAAATGAGGATACTACAATTAAACCTTAACCACTGTGCAGCGGCTCAAGATTTGCTAGAACAGACAGTCATAGAAGAGAACATTGATGTCGCTATACTAAGTGAACAATACTCCCAACGTCCAGAAAGCACATGGATTGCAGACAAATCTGGTAAGGCAGCAATATGGTCCTGCAAAGGTCAACCTTTTAAGACCTACTCCAGAGAAGCTCATAACTGCTTCATATGGGCGAATATAAATGGGATATATTTCGTAAGCTGCTATGCTCGTCCTAGCGCAGCAATCACCGAATTCGAGGAGTTCCTTTTAAAACTTTCATTAGAAACCAGAGACTAAACACCGATTATAACAGCGGGTGATTTTAATGCTTGGTCAACTGCATGGGGCAGCAGATGCACAAACCACCGAGGGCGGCTAATTCAAGAATACCTGAGTCGAACGCACCTATCAATATTGAACACCGGAGCACAAAATACGTACCAAAAAGGAAATAAAGGATCCATAATTGACATTATGTTTGCAAACGATTCGCTGAGCAGACGCACTAAGTGGGCAGTGTCCGACATATACACAAACAGTAATCACATGGCAATTATAGCGCAAATTTCTACTCCCTAGAGCAGGAGCTTCTAAGCAGAAACCCTCCCCGAAAGCGAAGTTGGAAACAACAAGAGTTTATCCCAGACCTGTTTGACCTAGTCTGGAGTGCATCAAAGGCATCTGGTGACAGCGCCGCCCACTTGGTATCAGCAGTTCGAAAAGAACTCGTGGCAGCATGCGATGCAACAATGCGTAGAACGTCACATCACCACAAGCGGCGGCCTGTATATTGGTGTAATGATGAAATTTCCATGCTGAGAAAGCTTTGTCACTCAGCTAGACGGCGTCTACAGCGTAACTGGGCAAAACTAACGAAAATCGCCTTAGGGAGGAATTTAAAAGCTACAAGAAGCTCCTGAAGTCGGCAATTACACGAAGCAAAAAATCATGTTTTGAGAAGCCGTGTGAGGAAGCAAACCTTGACCCTTGGGGCACTGCATACAAAATATGCATGTCCAGATTTAAAAACAAGCAGCAGCAACCTAGAGATGCCTCTTTTATGGGAAAGGTCGTTGAAACACTATTCCCGAAACACCACCGGATTTCATATGCCAAGCGACGAAACGAAGCTGCAGAGTCACGGAAGATGAACTATTGGCAATAGCAAGGAAAATAAAAAACACCAAAGCGGCTGGATTGGATGGCATACCAAACAGAGCTCTGAAGGAAGCCATAAGTTTAAAAATCCCGAGTTTTCGCTAAAATGTACAACGCTTGTTTAAAGGAAGAGGTATTCCCCGACTCTTGGAAAGTACAACGTTTGGTTCTGCTCCCAAAACCAAAGAAACCACCTGAAGAACCTTCATCGTACCGACCGCTGTATATGCTGGACACAATGGGTAAAGTGTACGAAAGTATAATACGAAACCTCTTGGAGTTAGCAATCTATAAAGCCGGCGGATTATCAGAGAGACAATACGGCTTTATAAAGAAGAGATCCACTATTGACGCACTACGAGAAGTCGTTGATATTGCGAAATGTGCAGTAAGTGGCAAAAGATGGAAATGTGGCACAAAAAAGTACTGCGCGCTGATTACCCTGGATGTAAAGAACGCGTTCAACTCAGCAAAATGGGCACACATAATCGAAGCCCTGGATGAAATACACGCCCCTGAATACCTCATAAACATTATATTGAGCTATTTTAACAACAGAAGGCTACTTTTTGATACAGACGAAGGTACCAAGAGCTACTGTATCTTGAGTGGACTATCCCAAGGGTCAGTGATAGGCCCACTATTATGAAACCTCATGTATGACGGGGTGCTAAAAGGACAGCAACCAACAGACGTGAAACTAATAGCGTATGCGGACGATCTCATGGTGGTAGCAGTGGCCAAACAATTAACCGACCTAAGAAACAAATGCAATGAGTGCTTAAATGGTCTACGCCATTGGTTCTCATCAGTGAGTCTGGAACTGCCGGAGCAAAAAATTGAAGTTTTGCTCATAAGCACCAGGAAGGTAGAAGAACAAATATAGGTTTCCATAGGGGAGTGCGAGATTACTTCGCAGCCGCAACTGAAGTATCTGGGAGTAATATTAGATTCTAAATTAAAATTTAAAGAACACCTGGAGTATTCATCCAGTAAAGCAAACAAAATTTACAATGCACTGTCGAGAATGATGACCAATACAGGCTGTGTGCGTTCCAGCCGGCGATTCCTGTTAGCGAAAGCAATGAGCTCGGTAATACTGTATGCAGCACCAGTATGGATACAGGCAAAGCATATGCTAAACAAATAATTGCAGTGCATAGGCTTTCTGCAATTCGAGTAATAAGTGCTTTCCGGACTACATCTACCGACGCTGCTGAAGTATTAGCCAG
This sequence comes from Bactrocera correcta, assembly GCA_027475135.1. Classification (NCBI taxonomy): domain Eukaryota; kingdom Metazoa; phylum Arthropoda; class Insecta; order Diptera; family Tephritidae; genus Bactrocera; species Bactrocera correcta. Next base: position 70,242,792 of record CM050322.1, on the reverse strand, counting down.
CATGCCGCCCATTGGCATCCAGGGAGATGAACTCGAGCGTTTATATCATCTATCAGCGCCTAAAACAGTACCGGCAAAGACAGAGGAGAGGAATAAAAGCATTAAAATGTGGCAGGAGCGGCGGAATTCCTCATCCAAAGGGCGTTGGACCCACCGACTGATACCGGACATCCACTCGTGGATGGACAGACGACATGGGGACCTAGATTTTTATCTGACCCAAATACTTAGTGGACATGGGTGCTGTGGAGGTTTGGTCCTTTACATTCATCAAGCGGCAGGTCTGCCGTGTCGTAAGGAAACAGAGAAAGAATTAATGTGAAACACCTAACACACGATCACATCGCTCAGCCTACTGATGTGAACGCGACAAATTACATTTTTAAGCAGCCCCTTTGTGAGGGCTAATCATTAAGCTTAGTCAGCCGGAATGATTTAGTTGAGATACAAAACACAACAGGTTTGGTTCATGTATGCTCTGAATCTGTCCTTTATTGAAAATATAAGGGTATTTATACATTTTGGTTTAACTGACTCTTCCATGACTCCGCCCCGTGTATTTCCAGTCAAAACCCGGAAAAGTATAAAGGCAGCCAATCAAAGTGATTGCTGACCTTGCAGAATGCATTACAATGCGACTATACTGTTTACTCATTAGGTTGCAACACTTGTTATTTTTAGAGTGCATTGACCGTGTTGTTTGCACATATTGATTGCAACATAGAAAATATTATTATTGAATTTCGTCTCGTTTGTAATGCGAAACTCTTTTGTGTATGTCGCTTTGCTTATGTATTCTTGTGTGGTCTTTACAAATGTGACTAATTCATGAATTTGCTTATTATAATTTATGAGTGCTTGGTAAGTGGCATTTAGGTAGGACCACTACACCCTTGCCCTTGAGAAAAATTTATTACGTGAAAAGAATGAACGGAATGATTTTTTTTTGGTGAAGTCATGGAGTCGCTTTACATTGTTAAGTTATTTTTTTTTTTTTTTTTTTTTTTTGCTTTTGTTTGCATTTTATGTGTTGTGTGTTTACAGAATATGACACTTAATTTTTGAGTGTTGTTATTTTTATAATGTGGGTTTGTTGTTAAAAATTTTTTTTTTTTTTTTTTTTTTTTTATGGTAACGTGAGTGTATGTACATAAATATAAGTGTGTTTATTTTGGTTATCTTCTTAGCGTATCTTATTTGTAACATATGATTAGAAAGTGTGAGTAAAATATTTGTATTTATTAATAGCTAATGTTTGCATATGCCTAATTTATATTCAATTTTGTTTTTGTTCTACATATGTGCCTAAGTATTTTTTTAATTGGTTATTGTGGAACTCTTTACATTTATTTTTTATTTTAACAATTGAATTTGTTCCATTTGTATTTACAATGTTGTATGGCCCGTGGTATGGACTCTGGTGTTTTAGTTTATTTTCATTTTTTATGTACACCATGTCTCCGATTTCAAAATTTGATTTGTTTGTGTTTTTGTCATATTCTTGTTTTCTTTTAATTTTTACCGCGTTTATTAGTTTTCTGGCATTTGTAATTGAGTTTTTTAGACGACTATGCAATTCGTTCGCATAATTGTCAATGTCATAACATTTATTTTCTTTATTTATTTTGTCGCTTGGTAGTGACGGCAATTTTCCATACACCAATTCATAGGGTGAATAACCAGTGTCTGTGTGTGGTGTTGTGTTAAATGCAAATGTATAATATGGTATCCACTTATGCCATTCGTAATCGTCAGCAAAGGTGAGTAAATATTCGTTTAATTTTCTGTGGTTTCGTTCTAGTGACCCAATTGTTTGATGGTGGTACGGAGCTGAGAATATTTGCTTCGTATTCAATAATGTGCACACGTTGTGCATTAATTCATTAACAAATTCTGTGCCTCTGTCTGATTTCAATGTTTGTATGAAGCCATGCTTCAGAATAAGTTGTTCGACTAGTGTTGTTGCAATTGTTTTTGCGTCTTTTGTTTCAATGGGATGAGCTATGACGAATTTCGATAAATCGCATTGCATCGTTAATATGTATCTGTAGCCGTTTGAGATACGAAGTGGGCCTATTGAAGGTTGATGTCGGCGTGTCTGTCACTACGAGCGGTTCTTTAATGTGTTTTGTTGTTTTATTCTGTGCACATTTCGTGCAATTGTTTATAAATTCTTTTACCATTTGCCGCATGTTTTTCCTTGTGTATCTTTGTTTCAATTTTAAAATTGTCTTCCTAACGCCTAAATGACCTGATATGTTGGAAGTATGGAATTCATCTATTAATTTGTATTTTAATATTGTACTTTTTATTTCTTCTGGAGCTCTATATAATATTATGTTTAGTGGCGCGCTTTTCTTGTTTTCGATTTTATTAAATTTTTCTTTGAATGCATTCATATCTATATTCTTTAATATATATTCCTGTTCACAAAGGGCTAGCTCCTTTATATGTGAATTGTGCATAGCACTATGTAGTTTCTCCAACATTGAATCTAGTTTCAAAGGGTCATCGCTACATGTAACTTGCACTTCTTTATGAATTATTTCAATCGTAACGTTACTTTCTTTATCAATTTTAAATTTCAATTTTTTTAAATTCTTTACGTCATTAAAAGATGTACATTCCCATATGTGAAGTTGATCAGACTTCTTAGGAGATGTATCTTTAATGCGTTTCCCGGGTATATGTTCATGCGCTTTATATTCTATATTTCTTTGCGCTTTTATATTTTCATTATTGCATGCATGCTTAATTTCTTCATTTTTATTAATTTTTGCGGCCTTGCTCCTTGTTAATATGTTAATTTTTATATCTTCCACGCCATTTTCTGTAGTGGGTATCATTGCTTTAAGTGTGTCGCTATCTATTTTGATGCGTGACAGTGCATCTGCGTTCGTGTTTATTTTGCCTTGTTTGTAAATAATTTCGAAGTCATATTCGGATAAATCTATTCTGATTCTTGTCATTTTTGATGACGGATTTCTATGTGTAAATAGTGAAACTAACGGCCTGTGGTCGGTTACGACTATAAATTTTCTGCCGTAAAGGTATGTCTTGAATTGGGTGATGCCCCAATGAATTGCTAATAACTCTTTTTCAATTATGGGCTTGTTGATGTCGTGTTTTTGTAAGGCTTTGCTTGCATACGCGATTGGCAAATCATGACCTATTTCGCCTTGCGATAGTATCGCTCCTAGGGCAAAGTCAGATGCGTCAGTTGTTAATATAAATGGTTTGTCGAAATCTGGGTATTGAAGAATAGGTGGGTTTATTAATTTGTCTTTTAATGTGTTAAATGCTTTTTCGCATTCTTCTGACCAAATGAATGGTTGTCCCTTTTTTAACAGTGTGTTTAAACATTTTGCTGTTAGTGCAAAGTCGGGTATGAATCGTCTATAGTAATTGCAAAATGCAATGAATCTTCGTGTTTCATCTGCATTCGTTGGTGTGGGGTACTTGCGTACAGTATCGCATTTGGCAGGGTCAGTTTTGACACCTTTATCAGTGATTAAATGTCCGAGGTAGAGGACTTCTGGTTTCAAAAATTGACATTTACTGGCATTTAGTTTTAGGTTATATTTCTTTAATCTTTCAAATACTTCTATTAAATTTTCGTTATGGTGTTTGATTGAACATCCAAATACGATAATGTCGTCTACATAGAGAAAAGCTTCTGATTTTAATCCTGATAGCGCTATTGTCAACATGCGTTGGAAGCTATTTGATGAAATCTTTAATCCAAAAGGTAGTCGTTTGAACTGATAGTGGCCATCTTGTGTGGAGAATGCTGTTGGTGGTCTAGAGTCGGTGTCTAGTGGGATTTGGTGAAAAGAACTGGTCATATCTAAAGTTGTGAAATATTTTGCTCTTCCAAGCGTGTCCAAGATGTCTTCTAGTCTTGTTAATGGGAATTTGTCGTTGACGATTTTGTCGTTTAGTTTTCTATAGTCTACTACTAGTCGCCATTTTTGGTTGCCATTTTCGTCATTCTTTTTTGGTACTAGGAGTAATGGGGAATTATAGGGGCTAACTGATGGTTCGATAATATCGTCTTCAATTAAATTTTCTATTTGTTTTTGAATTTCTTCCTGCTGCGAATACGGTAGTCTATAATTTTTTATGTAAACTGGTGAATTGTCTATGAGATTTTGCTTTTGTGTATAAAAAGAGTTTGTGGAAAGACTTTCGCCTTCGAGATGGAATATTGATTGATACTTTTGGAGTATTTCGTGTAGCTCGTTTTCTGTTTGTTTGTCTACGTTACCTAATTTTAATTCTTTTATTAATTTATTGAAGCGGTTGCTGTTGTAAATATTCGGTTTTTGATATGCTGTCATAATATTGTAGTCTGATAAATTCTCTGTTATACATTTTATTTGTTTAATTTTAGCTGTATGATTATTGACATTTATGATTTTTATGTGGCAATTGCCTTTTGCAGGTGCTATTGAATTGGCTAGGAATACTCCCTGTTCTATTTCCTGATTTAAAATTATGCTATCTTCGTTTATATTTAGATCTATTGGTACTATAACCTCTGTTCTGGGCGGTACTTCTAAGATTCTATTTGACTGTATTTGTGTATCTATTATTAATGTGTGTTCATAGTTGTTAATTGTTGCAGTTAGAGTGAATGTTTCGTAGTCAATTTTGCATAAATGTGTGACTAAAAAATCTCTGCATAAAATTCCATCGGTTGTGGTGGGGAATTCGTCTGTGACTAAATGAAAATCAATGCTAGTGCTATCTTTTCCTACTTGAAAAGTTAGCTTAGCTGTACCTAATGAAGTGATTTTGTCTTTTGTGATTCCCGTTAAATTGCTTTTATTGTTACTATCGTAATCGAATTCATTGTTGAAAGGGTTTTTGCATATGGATATGTCAGCTCCTGTGTCGATTAGAAATGTCATGGGTTTGTTGAATTGTGTATTAAAAATTGTAATGAAATTTGTTAAATTCTGAGTGATGACATATATTTTATTTATATTTGTATCTTGCGAATACCCGGAGGAGGTTAATTGTCGTCCTCCGGGTCGCCTACGTTTCCCTGGAATTGCAGGAAATTTACGTGGCGACCGTTTCTGTTGAATTGAGCACCTTGTCTATTATTATTGGGCCTGTTGTTGTAGTTATTACTATTGGTCGGTCTAAAATTGTTGCGGTTGTTGTTGTTATAATTGTTTTGTCTTTGTACACTATTATTATTATGAAAAGTGTTATTGTTGTTATTATTCCTAGGATAATTGTCATTTCTGAAATTATTGTTAGTATATCTGTTGAAATTGTTGTTGCTTGAATTGTTGTTGTTTCTAAAATTGTTGTTATTGGGGTATCTCCTTTGGTCATTGGTGCGATTATTGTATCGTTTATTATTTGAGATAATCATAACTCTTGAATTGTTGTTTTCAATAATCTGTTCAAGTTCTAGGGCTAGGTCCACCGCTGTGTCTAGCGATTTTGGAAGTGCGGAGAAAACAGTTTGTTTGAATTGGTCGTTTAAACCATTTTTAAATACAGTTAAGCTGTATTGCTCATTTAGTTGGGTGACGAGTGCTTTTTGTTCAGTAGTGGCATTAGGGCCAATTTGTGATATTTGAAGTTTATTTAGTTCAGATATTAAATAGAGAATTTTATTTTTGTAATTAGTTATATTTAGGTTTCTTTGCGTTAAGCTGGCTAGTTGATTTTGTAGTTTTGGTATAGTTGTCGTGCTTTTATATTTATTTGTCAATAAGTTTTTTAGGTCTTCTAGTGTTGTGGGCGGTTGTATTGCAGTTATGTTCGTTCGTACTATTTGTGATAGTTTTACATAAATAATAAAGTCAATCAGTGCTATTTTGCCTGTAGGTGTTAATCCATTGTAGACTATTTCTACAATTTTTAGAAATGATTCTAACTCTTTATGATTTCCCGAAAAGTTGGGAATAGCTTTTGTAGCCATTTCTAAATTGAATTCAGACATGGTTCTTGTTGTGGTATGGGATTCAGTGTTTGAATTTTCAGAATTCGAAGTGATTGGTGTGGATATTGAGTGTGGTATTGACATATCAATGTTGTAATGCGCTAGAATTTTTATTAATTTGTCTCGCAAATGCCAGAAAATTTCTAAAAATATATCTCTGTGTTCTTTTGATAATTTCTCTTTGTATACATTTAGTATACTTCGTATTGATTCGAGTGTTACGAATAGTGTTTGCAGATGCTTTTGCACTGTGTCTTCTTTTATTTTTATAGTTTTATTTAAGCATTTATATGCTCTATTGAAATTTTCTTTCTCAATTAAAATATGCTGATAAATTTTTTGCCATGTGGCCATTATATATTTTTATTCATATTTATATTTGTGCCTGTTGTCTAACAAGGCTACGCTTTAGTTTGTTGAAAATTTGCTTTATGATAAGTGATAATATGATAATTGTGACAATTATTGTTAGAAAAATTTCTAAATAGCTTGTGCTTGTAATGTTGTCTTTTAAAATATTGTTATTATTATTATTATTATTGAAGTTGGGAGTTTCTTTATTTTTTTTTATCAATTGCATTGTTCACTTCGTATCCTGTGAATACGAGTGTGATTGAGGTAAGTATTTTACTCCAAACTCCCATTTTAAAAACGTAATATGTATTTGATAAAGTATTAATTAATATATTTTTAAAGTTTTTTCAAATTAATAAGCTGCTTCTGTACCTCCCTCTTTGTGTCTGTGCTGGTTGACAGGTTGAGCTGATGGTATAAGATCGCCTTGGCTCTGCGTTGTTGGAATCTTCTGCCGGCGCGTTTCCTTTTTTCTTTTGGTGGTGGTGTAAGAGGGCGTTTTATCGCCTGCTGTCGACGCTTATACTCTTCGATTGTTATAGGTTTGGGGCCCGCGTCTTTTGGGGTCGGTACGTATGCTGGTTGTTGGGTGCTATCGTCCGTCGTGGTGGCTGCTGGTGTGTATTGTTGTGCTCTCAATAGCCTTTCGTACTTCAGTTTGAGGGCGTCAAATGCTGCTTTTGGTACGAATTCGGTGAGTTGGTCCTCTGGTGCCATGTAGATGATTGAAGTAATTTGCAGTAGTGGGCTGATGAAATGTTGTTGCTGCAGGATTTGAAATTATGTCCTTCGTTCAATTGGACAGTTTGATGTGTGTACCAGTAAATTTGGTTCGTGACTGCAGTAATAAAATTTAATGAAAATAGGATCAGCAGACAGGATCAAAAGTTTTGGTCCGCAGGATCGCCATGTGGAGGTTTGGTCCTTTACATTCATCAAGCGGCAGGTCTGCCGTGTCGTAAGGAAACAGAGAAAGAATTAATGTGAAACACCTAACACACGATCACATCGCTCAGCCTACTGATGTGAACGCGACAAATTACATTTTTATACAGCCCCTTTGTGAGGGCTAATCATTAAGCTTAGTCAGCCGGAATGATTTAGTTGAGATACAAAACACAACAGGTTTGGTTCATGTATGCTCTGAATCTGTTCTTTATTGAAAATATAAGGGTATTTATACATTTTGGTTTAACTGACTCTTCCATGACTCCGCCCCGTGTATTTCCAGTCAAAACCCGGAAAAGTATAAAGGCAGCCAATCAAAGTGATTGCTGACCTTGCAGAATGCATTACAATGCGACTATACTGTTTACTCATTAGGTTGCAACACTTGTTATTTTTAGAGAGCATTGACCGTGTTGTTTGCACATATTGATTGCAACATAGAAAATATTATTATTGAATTTCGTCTCGTTTGTAATGCGAAACTCTTTTGTGTATGTCGCTTTGCTTATGTATTCTTGTGTGGTCTTTACAAATGTGACTAATTCATGAATTTGCTTATTATAATTTATGAGTGCTTGGTAAGTGGCATTTAGGTAGGACCACTACAGTGCTTTAGAAGTTACCTTTTCAGATTCCACAATGACATTAGTCCGAAATGTCCGACATGTACAGAGCATATAGAAGACTCTGAGCGTGTATTATTTAATTGCTCTCGGGAAAAACTAAAATCCACGATCGGCTCATAATTGGAAAGCGGTCAGCGAAGCGTCAGCATCCATAATGACAAAATTGAGACTTTTTGAACAAGTTAGGCAGCCGTCAGTCCGCACAATAGAGAGACTTAAATGTCCAGTCCCTCCCACGAAGTAATACTTAATCGGTGGTTCCGTGGGAGAGTCCTGAGTTGGGAGTAGGTTAGGTTTAGCGGATTAAAGTTCCGCACTCCGGCTTTCGATTCTACCATAAAAAAAAAAATATATATACTAAGGTGTTACTTTAAAAATGGAGTGATCCCTATATGCAGTGAGTGAAGTGATACATATGTGCAGCAGCAAATCGTTGAAAACCAAACAAAAGAAATTATAAAATTGCCTATAATAAATAAAATATGCATACGAATTTATATATGTACATAACTACATACGTGATACAGAGTGTGTGCTAAACACAAAAAAAAAATTGTCGACTTACCTGTGCTACCAAATTTCTAAAAAGAAAAAACGAAACGTGCAGTGTGGTTGCTGCAAAGAGAATCATATAAATACATATAACATAAATATATACAAGTGCGCTTAAGTAAATTGGGTACAAAGGGTACAGTGAATTCTAAAAAAAATCGTACCAAAGTGTTTAACCTAGTTGTCGAAATGAACTCCAGTCGCCCGAACTAACCTACACAACATTCTCCACATCAACATACTAATCAGGAAAAAAGGCAGCATTGAACACCACACTCTCCACATCAACACACTAATCATGAAAAAAGGCAGCACTGAAAAAGTACAACCCTCTCCACATCAACAAGCTAATAAGAAAAAGAAAAGGGCATCTTTTGTACTATCCGGACATTATAATATATTATATAGAGATCATTCGTTTGTTATTTGGCTTTTATCCGGTTTATATTCCTTGTTTGGTAACATTTAACTTTTTAGTGTCGCTACATTCGAAATAAATTTGTGTAGTGTGCTAATTTACATCAAGGAATTATTTTTTAGTGCTATAACCTAAAACGTGTTTAACCATCCAAACGCACTACTTCTAAAAATCCTTTGATACATTAATTAACATTTAATCTACAGTAAAGTGCAAAAATATATATATTATTTATTCTAAGAAGACATTGTAAAGTTTATAAATTAAAATGATAATAAAGCTTATTTAGCTCAACAAGAGCATAAAAGGAAAAATTTAAATTTTAACATTGGAAGTGCTATTTGAAAGTTTAGTGAAGAAGACACGTTTAGACAGTGAAGAAACGAGATTGAAAAGAATAAATAATTCGTAAAGAAATAAATATGGTCCTTCGAGGCGAAAAGAAAAGCACTGTGGCGGAAAACTAAAACGGTTAAAAAGTGAACGGTAGAAATCCTTGGCGGTGTGCGGTATTCAAAAAACAATATATATATATATATATATATATAATAAATACCGATAAAACAACGGAAAACAAATTTATAAAGTGCGGTAAAACAAAACAGTATATACATACATTATATACAAACACAAAAAAAAAAACAACCAGTTACAATTTTTACACAAGAAAAAAAAGATGGTCGAAAAAGTGCAGTGACACAATAAATCAACAATAAAAAAAAAATTTTAATTTTACTAAGGTGCAACAAAAACTTCAAAAGAAGAGAGCCATTGTTTGAGCAAATGTGAAAATATGCGTTTTTTGCTTACTTATATCTAAAAAACAAATTAACGTTTAAGAATAAATTTACATTTAAACCTAAGTTTAATTCATTGGCTATTCGTGCTATATAAATTAAAGAAAAATCCGTGCACGCATTTAAGAGGAATAAGCAGTGAAAATGAGATACTAAAGTGAACCCAACCTAAACTCAATCTAAACGGGCGCGAAGAAAAAAAATTTTAATTAAATAAATAAAACAACAAATACACCAGACCCAACCTGCGAAGACAAGAGGAGGACAGCAACCCCTATATGGAGACACTTACACCCCTCAGTCAAAGTCAGTCGTATCGATTCCTATTATTATCTTAGAACTGTATATATGTATGTATATGTATGTTTGAATTCCATATTGGCAATACTAGTTCGAAGTATTTCAAAACAGTTGTGTAAAAAAAATAAAAAAAATACATATGTATTCATACCGGCTAAATACACTACATAAAATCAAACATACATAGATATTCAATATACATTAACATATATTACATACATTTTGGCATATATTACAAGTACATATGTACATTAACCAGCGCAAAATATAATCACATATATTTTGGCATATACTTCATTTTTTTGCGCTCTTCACATGCTATGGCTATACAACATTAAACGGATTTTTATGTATAGATATACGAAGTGCATTTTGCGAATCCACCACAATTAGGGTGAATTTCTACAGACATTCCATTGCGCATGGGTCAACAGCTGTTTTCATCAATTTCGCTGCGCGCTACTTTTACCGTCGAAATACGTAAGCGGAATTAAAATTTCCTTACATACATATATAAGTAAATAAATATTTATATTAACCGATACTATCTTTAAAATTTATATCCATATATATATACACATACATAAATAAATAAATATTTATATACGTACTAATCTGTACATGCACATAGTACATATATTAAAGCCATTACCGGCAACTAGCTTTTGTTCTTCGTCATAGAACAAGCAGGATTATTGAGCACATATCTTGCATATATAGTGACAAAGTGTATTGACCGCTTTAATGAGTACACAAACAGGGACTGTCGGATAAGTCCGCATATACATAATATATAAAGTTTAAAAACCAACTACATACAACCATTTCAACGCTAAATCTGAAAAACGCGTATTTTATTACTTTTAACAGAAGTTAAAGCTCTTATCGACGTGAAAGAGTTTTACGGTTCTCAAAATTTATCCGTTTGTTTTAAATCGAAAGAGAAATATATATATATATATATATATATATATATATATATATATCCATTTTTCATCTAAATGAACACAGATTCAAAGGAATCTAAGTCTCATCAATTTCTGAAAATACCAAAAATGATTTCGGATGGAAAAAGTCCATGTACACCGGCAGAAGCTACACGCTCAAAGCAAGGTGCTACAAAACAAAAACGGGATAAAGATATTTCGTACGCTAAATTTTTATCAGAGAGTGACAGTTTAATACAATACTGCACTCGATTCTCATCTTCGACGATTCTAGATAACTCTGAATCGGTACAAGAAATCAAGAATCAAAACCTGGACAGTTTTTGGACATGTCTCCAAGCGGCCTATGAGGCCATTGTAGAAACGGACGATTCGAATCTTCCGGAAAATTTTAAAACCTCGGCTTACTCCAAATATGAAAATTGTCTTGACCAATATGAAGAGACAAAAGCCATGATCTCTGATCAATTAAAATTAACAAGGTCAATCGCACCTACTCCACCTCCGAGAGTAGAGCTGTCACGAATTCAAAATCAAGAGGCAAGTTCGGGTATTCACCTCAAAGTGCCCGCATGTGACACAGAAATTTTTCATGGGGGTTATGAACAATGGCCGTCCTTCCCGTTCACCGCCGTTTACATAAAGCACCCAAAATTATCTAATGCACAAAAATTGTATCACCTCCGATACAAAACAAAAGGTCAAGCAGTCGTCATAGTAAAACAGTTCGCTCTTAATGACAACAATTTCAATTTGGCTTGGGAAGCTTTAAAAGAACGATACGAGAATGAAAGAATATTGGTCGACAAACAAGTGACCATACTAATGAATTTACCAAAAATTAAGAAAGGAACAAGTGAAGAATTTATAAAACTTCAATCCACTGTTTCGAATTGGGACCCCATACTGGTAAACATATGCTCCGCGGCATTACCAGAAAAATCTTTGCTTTTGTGGGAGCAATCGCTCTCTTCGCGAAGAAAGTGCCCAACGTGGCAACAGATGAAAGACTTCCTAACTACCCAATATGAAATTGCGAAAAGGGTAAATAAAAAAATGGTCAGAACTAAAAACGTTCAACACGACCTAAATCGCAGCTTCATTAGACCCCAAGCTAATAACAACAACAACTTAAATCGTAGTTTTGTCAAAACACAATCGTTCACTTCCGAAGAAAACAAACATACGTATAGTTCGCATGACGTATGACAGGAGAGCATAAACCCAAATCTTGCGATAAGTTTAAAAAATTGAATATTAATGAAAGGAACAACTTTGTCAGATCAAAAAGACTCTGAACAAATTGTTTGTCCCATTCACACAATCTAAATAATTGCGAAAGCAAATTCAATTGCGTATATTGCCACAAAAGGCATCATTCAATCTTGCACTTCAATAATTTCCCCAACACACCCCAAACTAGTGCTTTCTCAAAAATAGCCACGGGTTTAGTTGCGACCGCAACTCCCGAATCTCAAAATTCCGAAATATGCCAAGAAGCACCATACTGTTCAAAGGCTTTAAAAACTCAAACGCTACACAGCGAAAATCAAAGTAGGGTACTACTACCCACAGCAGTTGTCTCCATGGAACATCGAGGAGAACTGTTTAAGCTCAGAGCCCTAATAGTCCAAGGATCACAACGATCTTTCATAGCGTCTAGGGCACAAAATACGCTAAATCTGCCAACAAAACAAGCCAACTTTGAAATTACGGGAATCGGCGGAAGAGTAGTTCAAAACTCTAATAAAATCTGTCCCATTACCCTATTTTGCCCCCAAGCGGATATAAGAATACAAGCAGAAGCTGTAGTCTTACCGCAATTAACCAATATGTTACCAAGCTATCATATAAATAGCAAGCATTGGGAAAAGGTTACATACTTTAAGTTAGCAGATCCCAACTGCAACACCCACGCTCAAATAGACCTTCTATTAGGCAGCGATCTCATACCACAAATAATACTCGAAGGTATTGAGAAAATTTCAAACACACTTTTGGACTAGATCAGATAATGGTCGGTATGTCGTATGACTACCACTAAAACAACAATTTCCAGACACACTCGCATTAGGTAACTCTCGCACCTCTGCAATACAGCAGTTTCTAAGTATGGAAAAAAACCTACTTAGAAAAGGGGAGCTTAAATAACATTATGATGGTGTCTTAGAAGAATACCTCCATTTAGACCACATGGAGGAAGTAAGCCCATGCAAAAAAATTATAAAAGGCAAATATTACTCATTCTACTTGCCACATCATGCAGTAGTAAAGCCTAACAAAAAAACCACTAAGATTAGAGTGGTCTTCAATGCCTCAAGATCCACTAGCTCGGGGAATTCCCTAAATGATATTCTATTTACGTGACCCACTCTCCAACCAGATTTAATGCTCCTCATATTAAATTGGCGTATACACAAATACGTATTCAATGGGGATGTCGAAAAAATTTATCGACAAATAATTGTTATAATAATTCACTACTCGACTTTAAATTGAAAACAGTTACCTTTGGTGTAAACTGTGCCCCATATCTAGCCATCCGTACACACCACAAACTGGCAGAAGACACAAAGTCAGATTTTCCACTGGCAATACAAGTCTTAAAAACACAAACGTATGTAGACGATATCCTGTCTGGGAGCCACAGCCTCTCACAAGCATACGAGTCCTTATCACAAGTGATAAAGGCCCTCAACACCGCAGGGTTTCCCCTAAAAAAGATCACTGCCAATCACCCAAATATCTTAAAAAATATACCAAACGATAATTTGTTGGATACTAATTTCCTTATATTCAAAAAGGAAAGTACCACAAAAACTCTGGGCATCCAATGGAATGCGATATCGGACCAGTTTTCATACACGACTGATTCCATATCCGCATTTTCCGCCATTACAAAACGCCAAATTCTCTCCTCTCTGGCAAAACCTTTTGACCCCGCAGGATGGCTTTCGCCAATTATGATACAAGCCAAAATCCTGATACAAGCATTATGGCTAGATGGTACCGACTGGGACGAGCAAGTAAAACCACTTCGTCTAGAAAAGTGGTTCCAGTTCGCGAGTAATCTAAACGACATCTCGCAGATACAAATTCCACGGTGGGTAAACTATTCTCCTGAATACAAAGTGGAACTATACGGCTTCTGTGACGCCTCTGAAAAAGCATATTGTGCCACTATATATGTGCGCACCCAAAGCGATACCGCAACCACAAGCCACTTATTAGTGGCAAAGGCAAAAGTTGCGCCTCTAAAGACGCTAAGTCAACCCCGACTTGAACTCTGCGCACTGCTACTAGCAAAACTAGTTTCCATGGTGCAGACCCACTTAGACATGGCGAAATACAAGCTATTTCTCTGGTCTGATTCCGAAATAGTCCTAGGCTGGTTGGAAAAACTCCCACATGCGTGGAAAACATATATTTCCAACAGAACCCCGCAAATACTTGACGTAGTGGGATCCGCCACATGGCGACACGTAGCCAGTGCTGACAATCCTGCCGATCTAGGTACGAGAGGGTGCAAACCCCTGCTCCTTGCCACCACCACGCTCTGGTGGAATGGCCCTCGATGGCTAGCAGAATCTTCTGAATCTTGGCCACAATCGCCAATGCGCCCGAAAGTCGAAAAATCGACACCTACCACACAATATTGGAGGATAATGATATCCTTGAACGATTTTCATCGTTCCCTCGAGCCTCAGAGTCGTCGCCTATATGCTCCAGTTCAAAGAGCGACTTAAACATAAACTGAAAGGAGCTCCTTACCCCCTATGCGATACATTGACGCACCAAGCCTTACAAAAGGCAAAGGTCGCTCTTATCGCATCAACTCAAACGCGCTACTGCAGCCGCGACATATCATCACTAAGAGAATCGAAGTCGATTGATAAAAAGAGCTCACTCTTAGTTCTAAACCCGTTTCTAGACATGAAAGGGCTGCTTCGGGCCAATGGTCGGCTTGCTAATTCAAGTCTAACATACAACGAGCGCCACCCCATAATAATACATGAGAAATCTTCATTTGCCACATTATTCCTGCATTACATCCACATATTAATGCTACACGCCGAAAACCGTCTCATGCAGCATGTGCATGCGTAAACAGAAAAGGCGAACGCAGATTATGGCAGCACTTCCTGAACGCTGCAACTTTGCTCCGCCTTTTACCACTACAGGTGTCGAATTTGCTGGTCCTTTTCAGATAAAGGCTTCCAGGCTAAGATCTCCTACCCTCATGAAAAGCTATGTGGCTGTTTTCGTCTGTTTCACAACAAAAGCAGTACACCTTGAGCTATGTACTAATCTGACCGGGGAGGCTTTTCTTGCCGCATTCGCTCGCTTCGTCGAAAGACGGGGTTTTCCCTCAAAAATCCTGAGCGATAATGGCAAAACATTTATTGGAGCTCAGAGAGCAACAGAAAAACAGTTTGTGGAGTTCATAAAAGTCTCACCTGACATTGTTCAAAAATACGCACCTCAAGGTATAAATTGGCAGTTCATCCCCACAAGCGCTTCTCATATGAGTGGTTTATGGGAATCAGCTGTAAAAAGCTTTAAATCTCATTTCAAGAAGCTCGCTTGCAACCTCAAATTCAATTATGAAGAACTCACTACATTGTTAACCAGAATCCATTTTCAACTCACGGCCTCTCGCTGCACTCTCGCAAGACCCCTCAAACTTTGCTGGCCTTACCCCAGGGCATTTTCTTAAAGGAGCGCCCATTCTGGCCGCACCTGAGCCAGGCATGGAGTCGTCGTCCTTACTTAACAGATGGGAACGAAATAAAATTTATTTATTTATTTAGTTAAGTCTATGAACATTAATTCTTACAAACTATAGGAGAATGAAATTAAGTTACAGTTAAGTAGGCAGATAACTTAATCTAAAAAACAGGATTGAGGGTATTAATGAAGAATACCCTAGAGTGAGAAAAGTCTAGAAGAACTTTCTCGGAAATCGAATTAAACTCCCGCATAGCACGCTTGAGAGGAGCATATCTGGCAAAATTAGTACTTTTCTTTTTATAATAAAATGGGAAAACGTATCTGAGACAACGCTAAGGAATATTGAAGTTAATTTTCCCTAGTAAATAGGGACAGTCGATATCTCCAGTAATTACATTGTAAACAAATGAGAGGCAGAGAATTTACCGTCGATTATCCAGCAATTTAAGATGTAAAAGCAATAAGCGAGATGTATACGATGGTAATGGGTCAACGAACTTTAAGGAGCGGAGAGCAAATTTAAGAAAAATCTTTTGAACACGCTCGATCCTATTAATTGACGAAATGCAATATGGTCTTCAAATGAACACTGCGTACTCCAAAATGGACCGAACAAAACAAGTATACAGTAATTAGGGGTCGAAAAAATTTAAAGCATTTCGACGAACAAAGCCGAGTACAGATAATGATTTGGAAGTGATGTAGTTGATGTGATTAATGAAAGAAAATCTGTTGTCAAAGATTACCCCAAGATCTTTGATTTCAGTAACACATTTTAGAACGTAATTAGAAATATTGTAACTTGAAGATATGATGCTACGTCCCCTACAATGAGAGATCTGAGAGCATTGTCTATATTCAGAAGAAGCTTCGATTTCATGAACCAATCATAAAAAGTATCAATGTCACACTGAAGATTGAGTACATCTTGTGGGTTTTTGATTTTTGCAAAAATTTTTAAGTCATCTATCATATAACAGGAAGTTAGCGAAAGAGAAGCAACAGGAGATGTCATTGATAAACAGCACAAAGAGAAGTGGACCCAAAACGCTTCCTTGGGACACTCCCGATGACGCAATGAATGAATCAGATGACACTCCATCGACACTGACAACACATCGTCTATTGTGTAAATATGATTTAATCCACTGCAAGAAGACCTAGTGAAACCCTAAAGATGATAATTTTTTAATTAGAATATTGTGTGAAACTTTATCAAAGGCCTTGGAGAAATCTGTGCAGACACAATCAACCGGAAATCCAGCGGAGAATGCAGATATACAATAATCGCTAAAAACCGCTAAGTTTGATACAGTTGAGCGACCCGAGACAAACCCATGCTGATTGACATTAATTATTGATTTTACTGCAAAAAATAATTTATTTTTAACAGAGAACTCAAAAATTTTCGAAAAAGTAGAAAGTTTATAAATAGGTCTGTAATTGGAGGCTATATCCTTCCTACCACCTTTGAGAATCGGGGTAATGCATGTCAATTTCTAGTCAGAGATAAAATTCCCAGAGGAGAGAGATGTATTAAAGATAAGCATGAAAGGATAAACCAAGGCAGTACAGTTTTTTATAAGTACAGGCGGAAGACCATCCAAATTCAATTTGGAAGAAGACTTAATATCACCAATAGCCTTGGCAATATCATCCTGTGAAAGACAAAGTGAGCCAAAATTTATGAATGGGAAATTATTATCTGAAAAAGTGGAATTAGTAATGGGATCATCGTGAACATAATTCGATTTAAAAAATTCAGCAAACATGTTGGAGATTTCGCCAGGAGTACATGCTGACTTATCACCCCAGCGTAGAGCAGAGGGAATGGCCGAACACGCTCTTCTAGATTTTACAAAGTTCCAAAAGAACTTGGGGTTCGACTTAATTGCAGACTCCGTACTAAAAATAAACCTTTTATAGAGAGTCTTATCCAATTCATTAAACAGCTTTGTTAGTGCTGATATTGAACAAAGAAAACATGAGATTTAGTTGAAGAGAATTTTCTGTAGTATTTATTTCTAAGGGTTTTTAACCGTCTGAGGTCCTTAGTGTACCAAGGCAACTTATATGGTTGCATATGTTTGAGCGGGATATTGTTATGACAAAATTCCTGGATTGATTTCTTAAAAATCGAGAAACTATTAGATGTATCTAGTCCCGAAAGTAAATCATCCCATTTAATCTCAGAGAGCAGATTGTTGAGTCGTTCAAAATCACAAAATGCAAAATTAAAACCAAGCCCATCAGTAGGTTTAACAGGAGCGAAAAGATAAGCATCTACCTCAAACGCCAGCGGAGAGTGATGAATGGTGGCAGGAGTAATTGAAGATAATCCATCAAGAAACCTAAATTTTAAGTTATCTCTAAGAAAGACTAAGTCAAGAAAACGATCAATGGTTACTTGAATATGAATTGACTTTAATCAGATTGAGACTAAGCAAGCTGTCAATAAGAAATAACTCCTGAGGAGACGACAAATTGGAAGGAATAAGAGCAGGACTATAGGAACAACCAGACCAAGCGATATTGCTTAAATTGAAGTCACCCAATACACAGATATTATTCTCTTTCACCTTATTTAGTACCAGCGAGGAAATATTATTTGCGTGCAACTTATACAACTCTAGAGGACTATTAGGAGGGATGTACGAGACTGCAATGAACAGAGCGTCATTGATACAAATACATAGTTGGTCCAGAATGGAATCATCATTATCAAGCATAATAAGACGAGGACGATATTTGCGATGAACTGCTAGGAGAACACCATCCCCTCTTAAACAGCCAGTTTTTTCATGATCTCTGTCCTTACGGAAGACGTAATAGAGATTTGAATCAAAATATTCATTATCAAAGTAACTGGAATTCAGCCAAGTCTCAACAATAACGATAATATCGAAATCCGAATGTGAAGAAAAGTTGCGAATAATATTTGATTTACACCTAATACCCGATAGATTTTGGTAGTACACCTTAAGCCAGGAGCCAGTAGAAGAAGGTGCAGAAAACGCATGAAAAAAGTCGTGACTAATAGGCACATCCACTAATCTGCAGCGCTAATTTCCCCTCCCTTTTGGAAAAAACTTAAAAGGACGCAACTTTCAATATATGTATATATATCTATATATATATATATATATATATACATATATATAATGTATACGTTATTATATATATATTTATATTCTTATTAAATATAATAAATTAAATATAATAAGCATTCGCACACGTATATGCGTTCGCAATTTTTTCCATCCGCGTTTGCTATTATCGGTCGTTTTTTCGCAATTTTTGTCGATTTTCGTTCGGACATTTTCCGATTGAATTACTTTACTGTGCTTTTGCTCATTCTGCGCATTAATTGGTTTGGCTTTCGTATTCTTGGGAATCAATATTACTTTTTTCTCGCTTCCGTAACCGATTCCAAATATATTTGTTGCCAACTTTTATTGCTATTGCATATATTTTTTCGTTTTCGTTATCGATTCTTAATATATCTGTTGCCAACCGTTATAGTCTTTCTTTCGGAAATTTAATTTAACCAACGCAAAATGAGCAAGCCAAAGCCAACTCTCGCAAACCTGTCTCCAAGTAAGGAGTTGACAAATTTAAAATCGTTAAGACGTCAAAGAACGGTTGCGAATAATAGTATTTTATCAGGTGAGGCTCTGGGAACAGTTTCAGATGTCGGATGAAAATTACCCGAAAGCGTTGGAAAGTCTCAAAAAAATTTATGACAATAAATGTTTGATATTTTTCAATGCAATATCTAAATTTTTTGATCTGCCAACCATCCCAAAGCAATCCGCGCCTTCATTGCGATCAATGATGGATGTTTATGTTTATGGCTCTTTGCCATCTCTGGGCGATGAAAAGCAAATAACAAATATAATACATTTAGTGATGACAAAAATGGACACTGCCACCCGATCCAAGTGGGAAGAGCAACTTGACTACGACCACTTGCCATTATAGAAGGATTGTGAAGCCGCCCTAAATAGGAGATACCAGAAGCTATCAGCGGAAGGAGCATCACACTCAAGGACGAAGCCCATACCAACAAGCAGTGCGAGTCATGGGAAACAACAACACATGGACAGGACCAAATCGGCGCTAGTTGCTGCAAATACCAGACAGCCTCTTTGTCAGCAGTGTAAATCCAAGGACCACTATTTGGCTGCCTGCCCCACTTTCAAGGCGCTTCCGGTGCAGCAGAGGTTCGAGTTCGTGAAATCGGTGCCCTTATGCATAAACTGTTTGCGTAAGGGGCACACTGTCTCTAAGTGCAGAGCGGATCGATGTCGTGTGTGCAATCGCACGCATCACACATTATTGCATCAGTATCCGGTTTCCTTCCACGCTGCACCTCATCCGCAACCATCCACCACACATGCCATGCATACTGCGAGTATGCCGGATCGGGTCATGTTGGCAACAGCAGTAATTCTAGTAATGACCAGCTGCGGAGATTACCTGCCTGCGAGAGCCTTGCTGGACTCAGGCTCCCAGGTCAACTTTATGACGGAGGACTTGGCACAAAAGTTGCGGATTCGACGTCAGCACAAAACATTAAGTGTAATAGGAATTGGCAATTCCAATACAAAAGTGGGGTCAAAACTAAGCGCGTTTGTCAAGTCGCGGTTAAATAATTTTGAATTTTCGGCGGAATTCTGGGTAATGCGATGCATTTCGGCAAATCATCCAGGCCATAACATCAATGTTAGTGGCTGGAAAATTCCGCACAATATTGAATTGGCGAACCCAGACTTCCACAAATCTAAAAAAGTGGACATTCTATTGGGTGCTGAAACATTTTTCGATCTTTTAGCTGCTGGCCAAATTAAAAATGGTCTAAACCAGCCAACTTTTCAAAAAACACTTTTAGGATGGATTGTATCTGGCAAATACGTTAGTAATATAAGTTCTACTCCCAGATTACATAGCACATTTTTTCAAGCTGAAAAAGACTTCACCTCAATTCAATTCATTCAGTAGTCCAAAAATTTTGGGCTCTAGAAGAATTACTTTCGGATTCTAATGGCATTAAATTTACACCAGAGCAACAAGAGTGTGAAAAAATTTTCGTACATACAACTCAAGTATTGCCTTCAGGACGGCTTCAAAACAGAATGCCTTTTAAATCTGACCGTAAGTTACTCTGTCACTCCTATGAAACCGCAGTTCGGCGGATTCAGGCCCTGGAGAGAAGGACATTGAAAGATCCAGAACTTCGAAAAATGTATCTGGACTTTATGAATGAATATAGAGCATTGGGTCACATGAGCCCAACGAACAATAAGATCCCCATTATCCACACTACTTCGATCCGCATCAATGCGTTTCAAGGCCCAAGAGCACAACAACCAAATTACGTGTTGTCTTTGATGCTTTGAGTCGATCTTCAACTCAAATAGCGCTGAATGAACTTTTGATGGTAGGTCCAACCATCTAAGAAGAGTTATACTCAACTCTTCTTCCTTTTCGCTTACATAAGTATGCACTAACAGCGGACATTACTAAAATGTACCGTCAAATAATTATGCATGAAGAAGACAGAAATTGTCAACTAATTGTGTAGAGAGAGCATCCTTCAGATGCGGCACTGCGCCTGCTCCATTTGTCGCAACACGGTGTTTGCAAATGCTCAGTGATGCCAATACAATGAAATACCCACTCGGTTCTTTGGCCATCAAAAGAGACTTTTATGTTGATGATTTTGAGTCTCTAGATCTTTTGGTAAATGAGGTAAATCAAGTATTAAACTCGGCAGGATTCACCTTAACGAAGTGTTTTTCGAACCACCCTTAATTTTTCGACAGTGAATGCACTGAAAAGTCATTAAGCTTCAATGACAAAAGTTCCACTAAAACGTTAGGAATCCATTGGTAGCCGAAAGAGGATTTGTTTCGATTTGTTTAAAATGACAATATTAATGATGTGCGAGCCACTAAACGAAACATATTTTCGGTTTCTG
This sequence comes from Bactrocera correcta, assembly GCA_027475135.1. NCBI lineage: Eukaryota > Metazoa > Arthropoda > Insecta > Diptera > Tephritidae > Bactrocera > Bactrocera correcta. Next base: position 70,221,174 of record CM050322.1, on the reverse strand, counting down.
CTCGCCTTTTCGATCCTCTTGTATTACTAGCCCCACTAGTTACCAAAGCAAAAATTTTATTGCAAGAGTTTTGGATCCAAAAACTAGATTGGGATGAGTCGATTCCATTGCGCCTTGATACTAGCTGGCAGAACTTAAAAGCCAACCTAATGCAGCTCTCATTGATAAGCATTCCTCGTTACGTAAACGTTGAGTCGAGTGCCATCTGCCAAATACATGGTTTCTCCGACGCTTCAATAAGGGCGTACGGATGCTGCATATACATACGAAGCCAATCTGCTAGTGGTATTAAATGCACTCTGCTTACTGCAAAGTCTAGAGTGGCTCCACTGAAGACCAAATCTCTTCCGCGTCTTGAGCTCTCGGCAGCACATCTTCTTTCGAAATTATGGTCAAGACTACCGCCTATGTTGAGTCGACATTTCGAAAATATTACATTTTGGACAGACTCTGAAATTGTTTGACATTGGAATAAAACACATCCATATTCACTACAAACCTTCGTCGCAAACAGAGTGTCCGAAATCCAAGAGTTGACTGAGAAAGTACATTGGCGACATGTACCAACGAAACGAAATCCTGCGGATCAAGTGTCTCGGGGTTGTAACGTTGACGAATTGAATAATTCAATATGGTTTGGCGGTCCACAGTTCCTCCTAGAAGACTCTGCATTATGACCAATTAATAACCACTTCCAGCTCTCACCAGAAGACGAAGCATTAGAGAAGAAGAAAACTACATTTACATTAATTTCGACTTTTGAGAAAAATTCAATATTGGACCTCATTGAAAAATTCTCTTCTCATAAAAAATTGCTTCGTGTGGTCGCATATTTATTACGATGGATCAGGCGACCATCAAAATCCTCCAGGGGACAAGATTTGACTTCAGAAGAGCTAAACTTGAGTTTTCTAAAAATTGCACAGGTGGTCCAATATTCAGAATTTTGGGATGTTATTCAAAAATTGCATAAAGGTACCACGCTACCCGCAAACTTGCAAAAACTCAACCCGTTTTTGCATGACTACTCGGATATGTCGCTGTCGTTCAAATTAATCCGAGAAGAAGGTCGCCTATTAAATGCACCTCTCCCATACGATGCCAAATTTCCGCTTTTATTGAATAAAAGTTCGCACTTCGTTATAACGTATTTACGGCACATTCGAAATCACCACGCTGGGGCTAAAACGTTGGTTGCGCTTCTTCGAGAACGCATATGGCTAATAAATGCCCGAGAAGCTTGTAGTAGAACCGTAAGAAATTGTATACACTGTTTTCATTACAAGCCGAAGTTGCAAAACCAAATAATGGGAAATTCGCCAGTTTATTGGACGCCGAGGAATGCCGACGAAGATATTCAGCGAAAACGCCACCAATTTCGTCGGCGCCGATCGCAAGCTGCATGAATTGAAGGAGGCGTTTCTAGCCATGGATCCAGACCTGAAGAGATTCGCAGCAGACGAAGGGTGAAGCTTCATCTTTATACCACCGCGGGCGCCGCTCCTCGGCGGGTTATGGGAAGCCGCGGTGAAGTCCACTAAGCATCACGTCGTTCGCGTAATCGGCAACGCGCTACTGACCGCAGAGGAACTACCAACCCTACTGACAGAAGTGGAGGCCATCCTCACCGACGGCGAGGTACTAACCCCAGCCCATCTGCTGATAGGGTGCTCCCTGCGAGCATTGCCTCCAGAGCAGGTGCCAGTGGACCCAGTTTGTTTCTGTGAGAGATGGCAACTTGTTTGCTGCCTCAAGCAACAGTTCTGGCGACAGTGGTCCAAAGTATACCTGACGGGACTTCAGGAACGCAACAAGTGGCTGCACCCCACTCACCATCTGCAGCTCGGCGACCTCGTCCTCGTTCACGAGGACAACGCGCCGCCACAGCAGTGGGTACTCGGACGCGTCGTCACAACCGTCGAAGGGCAAGATGGCAAGGTACGAGTCGCAGAGGTGGCGACGAAGGCGGACACAATTAACCGTCCCATCCACAAGCTGGCCTTGCTTCCACCGGAAATTGAAGGAATCTGATCCTGTCAAGGTGGCCGGTGTTGCGTCAAGCGACAAATTTATACCTAAAATAAAAATAATAAATTAATTGTAAAATATTGAATTATAAAAATTATAAAATACTGAATTATTAAAAATTAAATTAAGCAAATCTATTATAAAATACGTACCTTAATAATGCATTCATAATACCAATCTACTTACCTTAATACTTACCGCAAAATCTGTTACAATATTTAACGAAAATTTTTAATACATATTTATTTTACCACTAGCTTAAGCCGTTAGTTTTAAGATTTAGGCTTAGCAATTAGATTAAGAAATAAAGAACTTTCATTGTATTTGAACCGTTGAACCGAACGCACGCTTTTTCGTTACCGGAACAATATATAAGTATTTTTCGCGACAGGTAATTGGAGTGATTTAAAATTGCGCATCCCTAACTATTTTTCGTGTTTCAAAAACGCTTGAAACTTTTCATAAGTATTAATCCCAACAGTAATTGGAATTAAAAATTTTAAAATACAAAGATAAATAATTTCTGCTTGCAATCTTCGTTCACTAAAAGCGTGATCTTTTCCATATTTCTGTTTTTTTCAATCCATTTCATATTAAACATTTCTCTACGCTCTTCTTAAAAAGCAAAAAGATTTGCAGCAGATGACTTTGGGACATGTTTTTTAATTTTTCCCGAAATCGAAATCTTTGTCTTTTTCAGCAACATACACAGTGAGTTCAAAAAGTGTTCATGTATAGTTAAAAATTGTGCATTGCTGCTGTTCTTTAGAAAAATAAACATTTAAATAAAATTTTATTTTACGAAAAGTAAAGTATATTTAATCAAAAGGTTTTTTACATAAACAAGGACTTCCATTAAATATTTCTTGTGGCTACAGTAGATATAAAGTAAATCAATTCATGTGAACATTATTTAGCTTAAGTAATGCTTCGGTAAAATTATATTTTGGCCATTTCGAAAATTTTAACTTTTTAATATGTAGAAAATTAATATTAAATTTCGGAAAACTAAACTTTTCAATTTGGTAAAATTTTCAAGGTTTTATGTGCTTTGACATTACCAATTTTGATCAACAAGTTCATAGATTAATGGGGATAGTGACCATCCCCCAAATTGGTATCTCAAAAAATTTAATAGGGGATGTTGGAATCCTTGCCAAACAATCACCGTCCAGTCAAAATCCGAAGTAGGATAGAATCCTCTGAAGACTCTGCACCATATTCTATCGAACAAGGTGAAAAAATTTCTATCAAGAACCCCACATAAAACCTAATGTAATCGTGCCAATTTCTTATGTACCATTTTTATATGTTAAGATTATAATATAGATTTAATTGTTTGTACAATTACTCTTTAACTTTCGCATTCAGTTTTTATACATTGCAGTTTATTTACGTTTTATGCTGGTCTTTCCTTTAAATTTTTAGAGTTGGTATTTTTTCGTGTGCTAATATTTAAATTTTTTGATAAACCTAATGACCTTCTTTTCAGGTGATACACTTTAAATTTTTGGTTTTCTATCTCAAATTTTTCAAGTTTGTAAACAATTATTAAAAATTTACATTTGTAATAAACCTCCATTCGAAATAAATTTTTAAAAATAGTTTTTTCATTTAAAAAATCCGGTTAAATAAAATTTTTACTAATATTTTTGTAAATTATTAAATCAAATAAAATTTAAAAAGTGCTAAGAATATTTGACATAATACTGGAAACTCAGAAATGTCCTTGGAATTTAATATGATTTATTAGTAAATAACTGAAAATTAGAATTGGCTTGGAAATAATTTGAACAAATTGCAATAATTTCTGATCATATTGACAAATTCATGAAATTGAATGCTTGATCATTTTGAACATTACTAAAAGAATTCCTGTATTTGGGTGTTATTAATACAATTTCCAATAAAATATGCATATTTGTTTTAATTTGTTCAAATAGTTTCAATTATTAAATATTGAAAGATTCAACTTTTCTATATTAAAATAAAATTTCTTATTAATTCGTGCCATCTGCACTTTTCCTAATACATTAAAACATTACATAACGTGCCATTCTTGTTCACTTCCGTCAATTAACTCTGTTGACACTTCCTAATCCTTGTTTTCAAGATTAAGTAACTTAATATGATAAAGCCCTATCTTTTTTCTTCATAATTAATTATTTTGATAAATTTTGATCCCTTAAATTTGTTTTTGCAGAAATTTCCAATCTTTCTTGATTACATGTTTCCACTTCTTCTTTTTGTTTTTTAGGGATTTTACCTTTTTTAAACGGTTGTCATTTTCTTTGTTAGTGAAAATGCAAACATTTGATATAATTGCTAATTTCTTCTATCGTAAGAGGAGATTTTAATTTTTAGTTGACAGCAAAAATACCTCGTAATGTATTAAAATGAGTTTTAATTTCAATTGCCGACTATTACATTGTAATAGTTTTAAATATTACCTATACTAGCAGACTAAAACAAAAATTGCAAATTATCAATTTTTTAGAAACATCTAATTGTAAACAAAAAATTAATAACAAAACATTATTTAGATTAACAGACTAGTAATTTACTATTATATACGTAAATACATTACTTGATTATGAAGGATGCTTCAATGTTAAGAAGGAATTAAGGCCATTTTTATTCGTACGGATGTATATAAGATTCGGCTAGAAGCCACATTTTTAAGCAAGGTGAATGAAGTTTCCAGCAGAAGACGTAAAAATATTTTTTGCTTAACTGTGAATAAAAATTTACTCGCCGGAAAACTTTTAATTTTTCAAAGACGGTTGATAAAAATTATTTAAAAGAATATTCTTAATCGAATTTCTATTTTTAATTTTTAATATTTTGCCTTACTTTCAGAAAAATTAAAAATATCAATTTTTTTAATGATTGTTTGTTCCTATTTAACTTTATTTATAAATTTTACACAAGTTGAACTTAAACTATCCAACTTCCTAAACTTTTTTCTATATTGTGAAAAATGAAGCTTCAAGTAGCAAAATAGATACTGCTTGAAAATAGATTGTAAATCAATCTAATTCTAATTCCCTTACATTTATTTTATAAATGCAACTTGTTGAACGTAGTTTCCATTCAAAGTATTTAATTTGATTATAATAACTGTTACTTTAAATCCCTTGAAATTCTTAGATCAATTTAATAAATTTTAACCGCTAAATTATTAAAATGTGTATAATTAACATTATGGAACCGTTAAATTAAAGTGTTGAATTCCGAACCCATGGATTAAAAATTCTCGGTAAACAGCTTTTATCGAACTTCATATTTAATTTACCTTTGAACGCTTAATTCGCAATTATTTCCCAATATTTGAATTTACACTATAGCTTCTTCATAACCAATTAATGATAATTCGAAATTGAAAATTTCTCGAGAAGAATGCTAATTAACCGAGAAGCCGCAATAAACCAAGAAACTGTAAGTTATTCAAGCCGAATTCAAACCAAGAATGGGAATCGCCAGTTTTGACGCCAGGAATCCACGAGATTCGGAAACGCCGACAATTGAGATCGCGGAGCAATTGAAGGGCGTTTTAGCCGGCGCCTAAGAATTCGCGAGACAACGGGTGAAGCCATAACTCCGCGGGCCCGACTGGAGGTGAACCGCGGAATCCAAATAACTCGCATGCTCCGGCAGCAGGACCATGACTCCAACATGCAAGGTAGGCCTCCCCGACGCGGATAACCACCATTTGTTAGAGCTCTGGACATGCTCAACAGGCGCAGTGGACCAGTTCGTAGAGTAACTGGCTCAACTCAGGCGCACCCCACTCACCATCTGCAGCTCGGCGACCTCGTCCTCGTTCACGAGGACAACGCGCCGCCACAGCAGTGGGTACTCGGACGCGTCGTCACAACCGTCGAAGGGCAAGATGGCAAGGTACGAGTCGCAGAGGTGGCGACGAAGGCGGACACAATTAACCGTCCCATCCACAAGCTGGCCTTGCTTCCACCGGAAATTGAAGGAATCTGATCCTGTCAAGGTGGCCGGTGTTGCGTCAAGCGACAAATTTATACCTAAAATAAAAATAATAAATTAATTGTAAAATATTGAATTATAAAAATTATAAAATACTGAATTATTAAAAATTAAATTAAGCAAATCTATTATAAAATACGTACCTTAATAATGCATTCATAATACCAATCTACTTACCTTAATACTTACCGCAAAATCTGTTACAATATTTAACGAAAATTTTTAATACATATTTATTTTACCACTAGCTTAAGCCGTTAGTTTTAAGATTTAGGCTTAGCAATTAGATTAAGAAATAAAGAACTTTCATTGTATTTGAACCGTTGAACCGAACGCACGCTTTTTCGTTACCGGAACAATATATAAGTATTTTTCGCGACAGGTAATTGGAGTGATTTAAAATTGCGCATCCCTAACTATTTTTCGTGTTTCAAAAACGCTTGAAACTTTTCATAAGTATTAATCCCAACAGTAATTGGAATTAAAAATTTTAAAATACAAAGATAAATAATTTCTGCTTGCAATCTTCGTTCACTAAAAGCGTGATCTTTTCCATATTTCTGTTTTTTTCAATCCATTTCATATTAAACATTTCTCTACGCTCTTCTTAAAAAGCAAAAAGATTTGCAGCAGATGACTTTGGGACATGTTTTTTAATTTTTCCCGAAATCGAAATCTTTGTCTTTTTCAGCAACATACACAGTGAGTTCAAAAAGTGTTCATGTATAGTTAAAAATTGTGCATTGCTGCTGTTCTTTAGAAAAATAAACATTTAAATAAAATTTTATTTTACGAAAAGTAAAGTATATTTAATCAAAAGGTTTTTTACATAAACAAGGACTTCCATTAAATATTTCTTGTGGCTACAGTAGATATAAAGTAAATCAATTCATGTGAACATTATTTGAACTTAGAGGTAAGTGGCGATTGGGGGTCAATAACTAATAACTTGTGGGGCCGCATTTAGCTTTTATGACTGTTTTAATACGATCAGGTATAGAGTTAATTAGATTATCTAAACTTTCCGGAAAAAATCTGTTCCAAACTTGTTCAATTTGAGTACAGAATTCATCTATGGTTTTTGATGTTTTTCTTTGAACAATTAACCATTTTTTAACAATCGCCCACAAATTTTCAATAGGATTAATATCGAGTGACTGAGCTGACCACTCTACCTCCCAAATTCTGGTATTTTTCAAAAAGATTTTGTAATAGGGGCGGTATGTTTGGGGTCATTGCCATGCACGTGTAACAAATCACCGGGTTCCCAGTCAAAAATCTCGAAGCTAGGGATTAGTGAATCCTCTAGAATGCTAGTTCGTAGCCTCCATTATTCCTTTAATTCGACGCAAAGGTAGGAAAATACCTTTTCGCCACAGAAACCACCCCACACCGTAAGTGAACCACCTCCGAATGTAAGTGTGCGCAGAATATTCCTATCCGTGGTACCGCATCTCTTGTCATACCATAATCAAATGTATCTATATGAACTAATACGATTAATTTTCGTTTCGTAAGACCAAATTACTAGTTTTAACTGTTCGCTTGTCCAGTTTTTGCATTCTTTCGCAAATTTCATTCTAACGGTTTTTAATCATTGGTCTTGCACGCATATTAAAACTTTTCAACGAATTTCGAGTGGTATTGTTGCATACTCCAGTGGCCGCAGACGATTTAGTTGTATCAGTCATGATAAAACGCCGTAAGGTCCTTTCTGTTTCAGGAGTGACTTTTTAGGCCTGTCTAAATTTTTTGGTGGTGTGTTAATATTGTCTAATTTTTTTATTTTGCTGATGACAACAATTGAAAACTTAAGTTTTCGAGCAATCTCTCTAACTGAAACCCCCTCCTGCAAGTCCGAACATGCAGCTTTTTAAAAAATAGGGTTCAGTTTTTTAGTCCTGTCTAAAAAATTACCAGGTTTGATAAATTACCAATTTTTTGACTATTAATTTTTGTTACAATTAGTAAATGTGAAATCCTTCGCACAATAAAATTATTAAAAAGTGCTAAGAACTATTTTGTAACAACGGACCGTTACCGCGTCACAGCAGCTCAGAAAGTGTTCCCGTGCACTTACGGATTTGAACTGTATTTATTCAAGTTTAAATAAACATGGAAATCTAGGAAAGTGGGCTTTGGAAACTAGAATGTTGATGCCATATAATAGCAAAAAATGTTTCTCGAGTATTGTCATATTTGGATGAAATTCAATGAGAAAAGTAAAATTTGCATTACGTGAACACTTGTTGAACACACTGTACTTCACTTACATTGCCTGGTGATATTGGCAATGTCAATTGGATACGCAATTTCTTCGCCGACATCAGAAAAAGTGATTTCCTGTATTTGGCTGGTCGCGCTTTCGTTCATAATGGACGTGTTGCAACTATCAAATACTTCAAAAGGCAATTCACTTGTGTTTTTTTTTTTTCAAAAATATAAGTATTTCAGTTGATTAAAGTGTGGGCACATCTGCAACACTTTTCCTGAAATATAAACATTAGACAAAATTTCATTGCATTCATTACGCTTACCTTCAACATTCGACGTCCCTACATCAGACTCAAGAAGACCTGCTCCTGTTGACATTCGCCAATCGCTTGCTTTTGAAGCCTTCAGGTGCCGCACTTTCCAACGTATGAGATCACACGTGGCCTCTATTCTTGTTTTCTCCATTCATTAATTAAAATTATTGTTAAATAAATTGTTGAATAAGTGCTCACAGCAAAAATCCTGGAGCTTCTTGCAAGAAATCCAATATACTCTGGATTACTCGTTTGCTCCACTTCTTACTTTTTTTTTTTTGGGCATTTTTACCCTTTTTTTGCTCAAACCGGTTTGCTCCACTTCTTTTCTTTGTTTAGCTGATAATTTGCAAACCAGTGTTGCATATAATACAATGGCGTTTTAGTGTTGCTTCTTTGCACGGGTGCAGCAGGTGCATTGCTATACATTTTGTTAGTGTAAAAGCAAAAATATCCTCGCTAGAGTGTAATTGCAAAGATGCAAGATCATTTGAATTTTCTGAATTGCCCGACTATTTACCTTTCGTAATCATCTGCTTGTATAAAATACTGTATATAGTATGTACTTTAGGTGCAGATCTGTCTGCAAAATATCGGCAAATGTATTTCATGTATATTAGTGTCTCTAGCAATAAGCCTCAATTGAAAACACAAAAAACTTATAACAATAACAAAACATTTTTTTAGATTAACAGCCACTCTACGTAGCTTGTAGACTCAATTAAATTACGAAATGAAACAATTACTTGGAATAGATATGGAACAGGACGTGACTTTCCAAATTTTAAAGAAACGGCTAATTAATGTGCCAATGTTCTTATTTTCGATACGGATGTCAGTAGATACAGATAACGTATAACGTTAGATGGCCCACCCGTTATGTTATAGTCATAGGATGTTTATCATAGAGAAGGTTCACGGCGCGAAGAACGTAAAAATATTTTTTGCTAACTCGGTCGAGATGAGGGAGTTTCACCACTGCCAGCTCGGCAGGAAAAGGTTTTACATTTTTGCTTGAAGAGAGAGCGTGGAATAAAAATTATGCTCAAAACTATATATTACTCTAACATACGTACGTTCGCTCTTTTGCTTATATTTTTATACGTTTACTAGCGGGCCCGGTACCTGCTTCGCACGGAAAAACAAAATAAGAAAAGAAACACACTTGTTTTTAATGAAGTTGGTTTTGTTCCTTATTATTCAACTTTTAATTCTATTTTCTTACAATCTTAGACTAAGTATGTATCACTTAAACTATCTCAGAGCTCTTTCCTATACAGCATTTTTTGTTTTGCCATGAGTTGTTGTGTAGATAAAGAGAACTTAAGGCTTGCCAACACGTGAGCACGAAACATATGTATAACTGGCCGTGTGAAAAGCAAGGATATTCTAAATCAATTCCACACAATTCTAACGATTGCCCTTGCGCTTTATTTATTGTAATAGCAAATGCAAGACGTATTGGAAGCTGTAGTCTTTTGAATTCAAAAGGTAAATCTGATGGAATCATTGGAATTCGTGGAATCAATACGTGTTCACCTTTAAACTTCCCCTTTACAATTGTTGCTTAGATCAAATTGTTCATGACCTTTTTAACCGCTAATCTTGTCCCATTGCATAATAGTGGTTGATTTATATTTCGAAGCATAATAATGGGAGCACCCACTTTAAATTGTAAAGGATGAGGTGGAAATCCGGGTAAACCCAATGGATTCAAAAATTCTGTCGGATAATTAACAGCGTCGTCTTGATTCGTAACCGTGTCAACTGATTGATATGTTATAACCTTGTCAGGAACATGGCTTAAAATGTCTGCATTCATTTGCCCAACGTCTTTATTTTTAGCCGCCAGTATAGCTCTTTCAGCTAACCAATTATGATTGCGATAATTTTCTGCAATATTTGGAAAAACACTTGCTTCTTCGAGAACGCATATGGCTAATAAATGCCCGAGAAGCTTGCAGTAGAACCGTAAGAAACTGTATACATTGTTTTCATTACAAGCCGAAGTTGCAAAACCAAATAATGGGAAATTCGCCAGTTTATTGGACGCCGAGGAATGCCGACGAAGATATTCAGCGAAAACGCCACCAATTTCGTCGGCGCCGATCGCAAGCTGCATGAATTGAAGGAGGCGTTTCTAGCCATGGATCCAGACCTGAAGAGATTCGCAGCAGACGAAGGGTGAAGCTTCATCTTTATACCACCGCGGGCGCCGCTCTTCGGCGGGTTATGGGAAGCCGCGGTGAAGTCCACTAAGCATCACGTCGTTCGCGTAATCGGCAACGCGCTACTGACCGCAGAGGAACTACCAACCCTACTGACAGAAGTGGAGGCCATCCTCACCGACGGCGAGGTACTAACCCCAGCCCATCTGCTGATAGGGTGCTCCCTGCGAGCATTGCCTCCAGAGCAGGTGCCAGTGGACCCAGTTTGTTTCTGTGAGAGATGGCAACTTGTTTGCTGCCTCAAGCAACAGTTCTGGCGACAGTGGTCCAAAGTATACCTGACAGGACTTCAGGAACGCAACAAGTGGCTGCACCCCACTCACCATCTGCAGCTCGGCGACCTCGTCCTCGTTCACGAGGACAACGCGCCGCCACAGCAGTGGGTACTCGGACGCGTCGTCACAACCGTCGAAGGGCAAGATGGCAAGGTACGAGTCGCAGAGGTGGCGACGAAGGCGGACACAATTAACCGTCCCATCCACAAGCTGGCCTTGCTTCCACCGGAAATTGAAGGAATCTGATCCTGTCAAGGTGGCCGGTGTTGCGTCAAGCGACAAATTTATACCTAAAATAAAAATAATAAATTAATTGTAAAATATTGAATTATAAAAATTATAAAATACTGAATTATTAAAAATTAAATTAAGCAAATCTATTATAAAATACGTACCTTAATAATGCATTCATAATACCAATCTACTTACCTTAATACTTACCGCAAAATCTGTTACAATATTTAACGAAAATTTTTAATACATATTTATTTTACCACTAGCTTAAGCCGTTAGTTTTAAGATTTAGGCTTAGCAATTAGATTAAGAAATAAAGAACTTTCATTGTATTTGAACCGTTGAACCGAACGCACGCTTTTTCGTTACCGGAACAATATATAAGTATTTTTCGCGACAGGTAATTGGAGTGATTTAAAATTGCGCATCCCTAACTATTTTTCGTGTTTCAAAAACGCTTGAAACTTTTCATAAGTATTAATCCCAACAGTAATTGGAATTAAAAATTTTAAAATACAAAGATAAATAATTTCTGCTTGCAATCTTCGTTCACTAAAAGCGTGATCTTTTCCATATTTCTGTTTTTTTCAATCCATTTCATATTAAACATTTCTCTACGCTCTTCTTAAAAAGCAAAAAGATTTGCAGCAGATGACTTTGGGACATGTTTTTTAATTTTTCCCGAAATCGAAATCTTTGTCTTTTTCAGCAACATACACAGTGAGTTCAAAAAGTGTTCATGTATAGTTAAAAATTGTGCATTGCTGCTGTTCTTTAGAAAAATAAACATTTAAATAAAATTTTATTTTACGAAAAGTAAAGTATATTTAATCAAAAGGTTTTTTACATAAACAAGGACTTCCATTAAATATTTCTTGTGGCTACAGTAGATATAAAGTAAATCAATTCATGTGAACATTATTTGAACTTAGAGGTAAGGGGCGATTGAGGGTCAATAACTAATAACTTGTGGGGCCGCATTTAGCTTTTATGACTGTTTTAATACGATCAGGTATAGAGTTAATTAGATTATCTAAACTTTCCGGAAAAAATCTGTTCCAAACTTGTTCAATTTGAGTACAGAATTCATCTATGGTTTTTGATGTTTTTCTTTGAACAATTAACCATTTTTTAACAATCGCCCACAAATTTTCAATAGGATTAATATCGAGTGACTGAGCTGACCACTCTACCTCCCAAATTCTGGTATTTTTCAAAAAGATTTTGTAATAGGGGCGGTATGTTTGGGGTCATTGCCATGCACGTGTAACAAATCACCGGGTTCCCAGTCAAAAATCTCGAAGCTAGGGATTAGTGAATCCTCTAGAATGCTAGTTCGTAGCCTCCATTATTCCGTTAATTCGACGCAAAGGTAGGAAAATACCTTTTCGCCACAGAAACTACCCCACACCATAAGTGAACCACCTCCGAATGTAAGTGTGCGCAGAATATTCCTATCCGTGGTACCGCATCTCTTGTCATACCATAATCAAATGTATCTATATGAACTAATACGATTAATTTTCGTTTCGTAAGACCAAATTACTAGTTTTAACTGTTCGCTTGTCCAGTTTTTGCATTCTTTCGCAAATTTCATTCTAACGGTTTTTAATCATTGGTCTTGCACGCATATTAAAACTTTTCAACGAATTTCGAATGGTATTGTTGCATACTCCAGTGGCCGCAGACGATTTAGTTGTATCAGTCATGATAAAACGCCGTAAGGTCCTTTCTGTTTCAGGAGTGACTTTTTAGGCCTGTCTAAATTTTTTGGTGGTGTGTTAATATTGTCTAATTTTTTTATTTTGCTGATGACAACAATTGAAAATTTAAGTTTTCGAGCAATCTCTCTAACTGAAACCCCCTCCTGCAAGTCCGAACATGCAGCTTTTTAAAAAATAGGGTTCAGTTTTTTAGTCCTGTCTAAAAAATTACCAGGTTTGATAAATTACCAATTTTTTGACTATTAATTTTTGTTACAATTAGTAAATGTGAAATCCTTCGCACAATAAAATTATTAAAAAGTGCTAAGAACTATTTTGTAACAACGGACCGTTACCGCGTCACAGCAGCTCAGAAAGTGTTCCCGTGCACTTACGGATTTGAACTGTATTTATTCAAGTTTAAATAAACATGGAAATCTAGGAAAGTGGGCTTTGGAAACTAGAATGTTGATGCCATATAATAGCAAAAAATGTTTCTCGAGTATTGTCATATTTGGATGAAATTCAATGAGAAAAGTAAAATTTGCATTACGTGAACACTTGTTGAACACACTGTACTTCACTTACATTGCCTGGTGATATTGGCAATGTCAATTGGATACGCAATTTCTTCGCCGACATCAGAAAAAGTGATTTCCTGTATATGGCTGGTCGCGCTTTCGTTCATAATGGACGTGTTGCAACTATCAAATACTTCAAAAGGCAATTCACTTGTGTTTTTTTTTTCAAAAATATAAGTATTTCAGTTGATTAAAGTGTGGGCACATCTGCAACACTTTTCCTGAAATATAAACATTAGACAAAATTTCATTGCATTCATTACGCTTACCTTCAACATTCGACGTCCCTACATCAGACTCAAGAAGACCTGCTCCTGTTGACATTCGCCAATCGCTTGCTTTTGAAGCCTTCAGGTGCCGCACTTTTCAACGTATGAGATCACACGTGGCCTCTATTCTTGTTTTCTCAATTCATTAATTAAAATCATTGTTAAATAAATTGTTGAATAAGTGCTCACAGCAAAAATCCTTGAGCTTCTTGCAAGAAATCCAATATACTCTGGATTACTCTTTTGCTCCACTTTTTACTGTTTTTTTTTGGGGCATTTTTACCCTTTGTTTGCTCAAACCGGTTTGCTCCACTTCTTTTCTTTGTTTAGCTGATAATTTGCAAACCAGTGTTGCACATAATACAATGGCTTTAGTGTTGCTTCTTTGCACGGGTGCAGCAGGTGCATCGCTATATATTTTGTTAGTGTAAAAGCGAAAAAATCCTCGCTAGATTGTAATTGCAAAGATGCAAGATCATTTGAATTTTCAGAATTGCCCGACTATTTACTTTCGTAATCATCTGCTTGTATAAAATACTGTATATAGTATGTACTTTAGGTGCAGATCTGTCTGCAAAATATCGGCAAATGTATTTCATGTATATTAGTGTCTCTAGCAATAAGCCTCAATTGAAAACACAAAAAACTTATAACAAAAACAAAACACTTGTTTTAGATTAACAGCCACTCTACGTAGCTTGTAGGCTCAATTAAATTACGAAATGAAACAATTACTTGGAATAGATATGGAACAGGACGTGACTTTCCAAATTTTAAAAAAACGGCTGTGCCAATGTTCTTATTTTCGATACGGATGTCAGTAGATACAGATAACGTATAACGTTAGATGGCCCACCCGTTATGTTATAGTCATAGGATGTTTATCATAGAGAAGGTTCACGGCGCGAAGAACGTAAAAATATTTTTTGCTAACTCGGTCGAGATGAGGGAGTTTCACCACTGCCAGCTCGGCAGGAAAAGGTTTTACATTTTTGCTTGAACAGAGAGAGCGTGGAATAAAAATTATGCTCAAAACTATATATTACTCTAACATACGTACGTTCGCTCTTTTGCCTATATTTTTATACGTTTACTAGCGGGCCCGGTACCTGCTTCGCACGGCAAAACAAAATAACAAAAGAAACACACTTGTTTTTAATGAAGTTGGTTTTGTTCCTTATTATTCAACTTTTTATTCTAGTTTCTTACAATCTTATACTAAGTATGTATCACTTAAACTACCTCAGAGCTCTTTCGTAGACAACATTTTTAGTTTTGCCATGAGTTGTTGTGTAGATAAAGAGAACTTAAGGCTTGCCAACACGTGAGCAAGAAACATACATATAACTGGCCGTGTGAAAAGTAAGGATATTCTAAATCAATTCCACACAATTCCAACGATTGCCCTTGCGCTTTATTTATTGTAATAGGAAATGCAAGACGTATTGGAAGTTGTAGTCTTTTGAATTCAAAAGGTAAATCTGATGGAATCATTGGAATTCGTGGAATCAATACGTCTTCACCTTTAAACTTCCCCTTTACAATTGTTGCTCAGATCAAATTGTTCATGACCTTTTTAACCGTAACCGTGTCAACTGATTGATATGTTATAACCTTGTCAGGAACATGGCTTAAAATGTCTGCTTTCATTTACCCAACGTCTTTATTTTTAGCCGCCAGTATAGCTCTTTCAGCTAACCAATTATGATTGCGATAATTTTCTGCAATATTTGGAAAAACACTTGACACCAATTCTTCTTATGTAGGTGCAATATTACAAAAGTTATCTGGTAAAGTGATTAAGCCAGTTTCACGATCAACAGCAAGTTGACCATTGCCTAGTGCCAACAGTAGCCTTGAAAATGTATTGGGAGATGGATCGTTTTGAATTTGTACTCGCATATTTGTAGTCAAATTGAGTATTTGTACATCTATATATAAATAAAAATGAATTGTTGTTCGTTAGTATGATTAAAACTCAAGAACGGCTGTGTCGATTGAGCTGTGTTTGGTTTTAAAATGTTTGTCGTAGTCCAGGATAGGTTTAAACGGTGAGCAAATAAGGAAAAAATGCGAGTAAGATAGACTAAGACGACAATTTCATTTTCCCACATAAAAGTTGACCACTTACTTTCTGTCAAACATTTGAAGGAATTTGTACTCTCAGTTCCACTCGAATTGAAGAACGCGTTAATACAAGACTTTTGAATCGACAACATAATATCAACTTTGCTCATAACATCGTGTAATTAAGTCTATATTAATAAAAATGAATCATACGACTGAACCAAGTTTGATAATTCTTTTTTTTTAAATGTTCACAGAGGTTCAAAGATGGTTTTTACAGAGAGAAAAATTCGAATAATTTCCGGAAAACTCCCAAAAACAGCCCTTTTCTTTTTCTCATACAAACGAATGAATGTTTGTTCGTGAGTAACGCTAAGAGAACGGCTGAACCAATATTGATGAAATTGTCAGAGGTTGTTCGTCGTAGATAAGCGAAGGTGTAGAAATAAAAAGATCTTATACTTTTCATGAAAAGTCGGAAAATTAGATAATTCCAAAAAGTAACTCTTTTCCACACAAATTTTTTTTTTTAATTTTTGTTTGTTTTGTTTTTCAATATTTTGATTTGTAAAGTATTTGAATAGTTCAATTTCGGTCGCTTGCTTTTTTATTCCGGCTATTCAAAAGGAAAATTATTGAAAGTTATTCAGTGAAATTTAGACGTAGGTTTCACACAAAGGGGTCAATTGCAGTATTATATGAAGTGGTGGAAACCAATGTGGTGCATGGACCTTGCGGACACTACAATCCCTTTTCGGTTTGTATGTATGACAATAAATGCACGAAACACCATCCATGTGCTTTTCTTTCGGAAACACAAACTGGAAATAATGGATATCAACTCTATCGGCACCGCTCACCAAATAACAGAACATTCAACATTCGATCGTACTATATTCACCATTATTGTCTAATTCATATTCAAAACACATATCAGTGTTTAGTATTGCAGTTTGGTGTAATCGATAAAATACATTTGTAAATTCGTCACCAAAGGAAGCAACATGGCGGTTATTGGTCTTGAACGATACGGTCGATACGTGAACTGCAATAAAGCGCTTCGTAGGATATTTGCTTTTGCAATTTATGAACGTTTTCCGACTGCTGTGCGTCTCGCAGTTAATTTGGAGAATGATTAAAGAGTCGATTTCAACTCAGAGAATACAGTACAGCTAGTGCAAACACCGCCAGCAACAAAATTAACATTTACGAGTTTTTTCTCAACTTTCGTCAGTAATCCGTTTGCGAGAATATGGATCTATTCGGAAATACCTTGACATACATGGAAATATATGGAATTCATCGAAGAAATATTTACGCAGAAAGCAAGGCCAATCAGTAGAGTGAAGCTTGATTGCTTCTACCTTCTGTTGCTATTGATAAACGTACGCGCTTCAAATTCATTTAAGTCATTGCATACTGTGAATGGTACGGTGTGTGCAACCTTTTGAGAGATGCGATAGCTGCTTCGAATGCCACAGAAGTTCTCACACTTTTCGTGATGATCAGCCTTCAAATCCCCGTCAATTATGGGATACGGTCAAAAATTACATTGCCAAACACATTTTACATCTTATACGCTAAAAATTGCAAATGAGTCAATGCCGGTTGATACTTCAATCAATTCTATCCGCCGTTTATCAATTCACGAAAGATGGGCTCATCGCGAATGTTTATACGAACATTGGCCAAATAATCGTAAGTACAATTTCTTAAGTATATGAGCAATGTTAGCTGCCACAAATACCGATGTTGTTGACTTAAACTGGAAGATTCAAAGTCAAATTCCAAGAGACTTGCGGCGTCTTGACAATGAAGACGAAGCCGTGAATTATCCAGTGGAATTTCTAAATTCTTTGGAGAGGCTTGGTGTGCCAGCGCATCATTAGCGTCTCATAGTTGGGTCTGTCGTTATGATGTTTCGCAATCTAATTGTGACGCACCTATCAAATATAAAGGGCAGAATGCTTGATTCTACGGATTTCTTTAGAGTTCTAACGATTTGCCATTTCAGTTCAAACGTATTCCGTTTCCAGAAAAATTGAATTTTAGATAACGATCAACAGGATAATCGCATAGTGTGTGGCATATATGTATTTAGAAATGCTATGTTTTTCGCACGGCCAGATATACTTGGCGTGCTCACGAGTTGGAAAACCATCTTCTCTGTGCATTTACGCACCGGAACAAAAACCAAAAAATTTTGTTTATCAAGCTGCGTTACATTGAAAAAACATGAGGAGAAATCGCAAATGAATGATTATCAACATAATATCAGTTTTTGTATTTTCATTTCAAAACACATAATTTCACGCAGCTGCCGGGTCAGCTAATCTACAGGGTAGGCCATTTAAAGTTGACCCATCTGGCAACGCTGTAACTTTTAACAGCGCTGACAAATCGGCTAATGTCATACCGCGTTAGAAGCGTCATTTGAAGACAATTTATACCATGGAACAGTACACTCCAAAAGAACGCGCTGAAATTGTTCAGCTTTATATTCAAAATAACTTTTCAATTGTGTTAACTCAACGTGCGTTTCGCAAAAAAATAAAGTGAAAAGTGCTCCAGTTAAGAACACAATTAAGTCTTTATACGCAAAATTTGTGAACACCGGTAATCTCAGTAATGCCAGTCATGCATCCAGACAACGCACAAGACGTTCTGATGAAAATATCGAAGCTGTACGAGCCGGTATTGAGGAGACTCCATCGACATCGAGTTATCGCCGCTCTCAGGAATTAGACATCTCTCGCACCACTCTCCGACGCATAATTCATAAAGATTTGAAGATGTTTCCATATAAAATTCAAATGGCACAAAAACTAAACCCAGCTGATTATCCGCGACGCCTTAATTTTGGCAAACAAACAAATGGGTCAACTTTAATACACTCAGCGTCATATTTCATCATACGGCACTCTAAAATCAATTTTTTTGTTTTCAATCCACTTAAAAGCAAAAAGTTCTTCCATAAATAAAAGAATCCTTTTCAGTTATATAATTCATAAGAAAATTAATTGATTTTATTTCAGAATGAAAATGATAAATAAAAAAAAGTAAAAACTGAACAAAATTTTTGCGTCATATTTCATCGTACGCTACATATTTATGTAATCAATTTCTATTATTAATATTTAATATGCGATGCATTTGTTTCAAAACTTAAAATTTAGTATTTTGTTGGTCCACCGTTTAGATTTACTACGTCTTTCATTCTATTTGGCATCGAAGAGATCAGTTTAACTGTAAATAAGGATGATATCCTGTTCCACTCTTCTATTAAGGCCTTTTTTAGAGTGGCCACTGATGAAATTGTATGGTTTTTAAGATTCTTTTTCAAATAATCCCATACGTGTTCAATCGGATTCAAATCCGGGCTTTGTGGAGGAACGTGGAGCTGTTTTCGCGTATTGTACAGTAGCCATTCGCGAACCAAATGCGCAGTATGTTTTGGGTCGTTGTCCTGTTGGAAAACATAATCATCCGGTAAACCCAATTTTTCAACCGACTGTTTTAAATTTTGCTTAAAAATTTCTAAATATTATAATTTGTCCATTTTTCCGTTGATAAATACAATGTTTCCAAATCCAGAAGCTGCCATACAACCCCAAACCATCACGCTGCCTCCACCATGTTTTACAGTACATCGCAAATTTTTAGCTTCAAGAGCTGTACCCGGTTTTCGCCAAACTTTCGAAGGTCCATCATATCCGAAAATATTGAATTTGCTTTCGTCTGTGAAAAGAACTGTCTGCCAAGACCCTTCTTTAAGTGCTGATTTGCGAAAGCTAGGCGCTTTTGTTTATTTATTGCAGATATTAGCGGTTTTCTACGAGCTGTTCGTGAAGAATATCCGTTACGTCGTAATGTTCTCTGAATTGTAGACTTGCTCACACACTTTTCCGAAGCTCTTTCAATTTCGCTGCATATTTCCAAACTACTCACACGTGGATTTTTTCGTACCATATCCACAACAGCCCGTTCATCTCTATCATTAAGTTCTCGCGGGGTCCCGATCTTTTTTTGTACTCGCAAGTATTATTTTTTTCAAACGAATTTACTATATGCTGTATAGTAGACTTAGATTTAGATGTAGTTTTAGCAATTTCACTCAATGATTTTCCATCCTTTCGTAATTTTATAACTATTTTTCGAAAATCTGAAGAAGTTTCTTTTCTTTTATCCATTATTGGAAAAATAGGATAATATAGTACAGGGTAGGCCATTTAAAGTTGACCCATCTGGCAACGCTGTAACTTTTAACAGCGCTGACAAATCGGCTAATGTCATACCGCGTTAGAAGCGTCATTCGAAGACAATTTATACCATGGAACAGTACACTCCAAAAGAACGCGCTGAAATTGTTCAGCTTTATATTCAAAATAACTTTTCAATTGTGTTAACTCAACGTGCGTTTCGCAAAAAAAATAAAGTGAAAAGTGCTCCAGTTAAGAACACAATTAAGTCTTTATACGCAAAATTTGTGAACACCGGTAATCTCAGTAATGCCAGTCATGCATCCAGACAACGCACAAGACGTTCTGATGAAAATATCGAAGCTGTACGAGCCAGTATTGAGGAGACTCCATCGACATCGAGTTATCGCCGCTCTCAGGAATTAGACATCTCTCGCACCACTCTCCGACGCATAATTCATAAAGATTTGAAGATGTTTCCATATAAAATTCAAATGACACAAAAACTAAACCCAGCTGATTATCCGCGACGCCTTAATTTTGGCAAACAAACAAATGGGTCAACTTTAAATGGCCTACCCTGTATTTAACTTGTCCACTTCACTGCACGTGATAAACTGATTCCACTTCTATGTTGAAGTTATTTTGTTTTGCATTAAAATACTTAAAATTAACGGTAAAAAGTGCCGTACGATGAATTATGACGCAGCAGCTTTGAACATTTAGTATACTTTCGAATTTTACATTCATTTTGAGAAAAAATGTGCGCAACTGAATTATGAAATATATTTTGCTTTTTATTTTAATCAATTCGTGGAAGAACTTTTTTCATTTGAGTCTACTGAAAACGGAAAAAATGATTTTAGTGTGCCGTACGATGAAATATGACGCTGACTGTACATATTATAAAAATAAGTCCGTATATGTACGTCCCCGAACTAATCATAAACGCGTCGTGTGATTTTAACCAAACTTATACACTACGTAGGCAGTGGCCCGCATTTGGCTTATATGAAGTTTGGTTGAAATCCGATAACGCATCTGTGTGCGGTGCGTATGTGAAGTTAGTATGTTTTTGCCGCAGGCATTTTTGGACCGCATATAGCATTCATTAGTGTTGAATACATTTTGGTCTTCGTGTATTGGAGAGCATTGCACGGAGTGATGCAAATAGCAATTTGTTATCATTTATCTTTTCTCTTTGGACGTCATTGGTGATTGATCTTATCATAATCGATATGTGAAAATATTAATTTCTTCGCATTTTTTGGTGAGTATTTTGATAAAAATAAATTAATTTTCGTTCTAATCATTGTTTTAATTTGAATATTTTGTTAAAAAAAATTTAAAAAAAAATACAATGATTAATGGATAAAAATCGATTGTTTTGCTAAACAAGTGTTCTGATTGTTACAAGTGCATCATATGATTTTGTGACATAATCTCAAATTTGATATTTTGTGAAAAAAATTAAAAAATTTGATGAATTATTTTTTTGTTTAATGTCCGATTTCGTCACTTTTTGGTGCTTTTCGAGTGCAGACGATCGCGAACGATCTTCCGAACGGTAAGACAAAAATTATTTCGATTTTCTGGCCAATTTTTAATTGATTTTTGACACATTTTCAGCATATTTTTAACAATTTTCGTGTCTTTTCGTGACTTTTTGGTGCTTTTCGAATCCAGAATTTCCTGGATTTAATCAATTTATAATTGGATTTATTTATTATCTTTAGTTTCGTTTCTTCTAAAAATGCAAAGAAGAGCAAGAGCTGACATTGGACGTCGGTCGCGTAGAACCCAAAATAGATCAAACGAAAGGGAAAATCAATCGCAAGAACAGCGAGAACAAGAGATTGCAAATACAAGGGAATCACGCAATTGATTACAGTTTGCATAAGTTTGTGGTGATTGGTGGAATGAACAAAGTATGCCAACATTGTAATGCACTGAAATTTCATAATAAAACACCTGGGATGTGTTGTGCCAGTGGCAAAGTAAGATTACCCGAATTACAATACCCACCGGAACCATTGGCAACATTAATTTCAGGAACATCGCCGCAATCGAAAAAATTTTTGGATAATATCCAAATGTATAATTCGTGCTTTAAAATGACTTCCTTTGGAGCGACGAATGTAATACGAAATAATTTCATGAAGACATTTAAGGTGATTTCGGCTGTGGGAATTTCGTGAACTTTTCACAAGTTCTAATCAATCATATTTTGCCTCACAATTTCAGATACAAATTTATCATAGGATTGGTTCATTATTACCATTTCCAGATGCAAACCACCAGTTCTTGCAAATCTACTTCCTTGGCAACAATGAAAATGAAGTTTATGCCCGTTGTTCAATATTCACTAGTGCCAGAAGAATAATAATACGTGAATTGCAAGCATTGTTTCATGAACATAATGATAGGATTAATACTTTCCGGACAGCACTTGATCAGATGCCGTCCGATGACCATAGAATCGTGATTCGTGCTGATAGAAGACCAATCGGAGAACACGAACGAAGATTTAATGCACCTATAAATAATGAAGTGGCTGTGGTGATTGTCGGCGATAAGTTTCAATCACGTGACATTGTATTGCGTAGAAGAAATAATCAATTACGTGTTCGTGAAACACATCGCTCTTAGGATGCTGTACAGTACCCAACTTTGTTTTGACCGGGTGAAGATGGATACTCTATTAATTTAAAAATGGTAGATCCCGCAAACCCACGTGAGTGTTTGTTGTGTTTAATATACTCTTCCAATTTTGTTTAACAAGAGTTAGTATGAAATGATTTAAATTTCCATTTGTTTTTTCTTTCTCTTCACAACGTGAAGTCAATAAAAATGTCAGCGCTATGAACTATTGTGCACATAGAATTATTATACGACAAAATCAGGACAATCATGTTTTGAAATGTCGGAGACTCTTTCATCAATATGTCGAAGACATGTATGCAAATATAGAAACAGAGCGTTTGAACTTTATTCGATTCAATCAACGGAAGTTGCGATCAGAAGAGTATATACATCTCCGCGATTAAACTTTTTAAATATTTTCGGCAATGCGTTTATTCGATTTCTTTGATCTTTTGATCACAGTTTACCCGACTGCGCCAGTTATGGTTTAGGAAAAATTAAAAAAAAGAGCTTCGGCCTTATTTTTTTCTCACTCAACCGTATTTATTAAAATGAATCTTAAGACTGACTAACTTTACATTTCTTATTAGTTTTCTTACCACTTATTCTAATGCCAACTATACTAACATTCATTATTAGTTCTTTTCTAATATTAGGATTAACCGTTTTATGGTTCCATATTAGGTTGTTTAAATATATTTATGTATACATATACATATATATATTTTTATTTTTAGTTGAGTTGGCGTTAGCATACCCGAAATGCGCTCACTCTCTTATTCCACAACTAAGCCTAATGTGGAACCCAATTCTATGTTAGTACAACATTAAACATTTGCTATATACACATTATACATATATTATTACAGCATGTTTAGAGTATCGGAATGTAATTCGCGCTCATATGTACATATGTATGTATGTACATAAATATGTGCGTCTGACTTTGGCTCAAATAACGCATACACAAACCCACATACTTGTATACGTATGCATACACATGCTTGTTTTTCTGTGTTCTTCAAATTCCTTGGTAAATTCTGTCGTTTATTGGGGAAAAGTTAGTTTCTTTTATATGTGGGACTTCCAGGAAGGTTAAACAACCTAACTGGACATCAGGCCTAAATAAAAAGATTAATACCCTTTAATTTTTATTAATATATAATCATTTGCACTTGCTTTTTGTGTTTTTCTGGGCCAATTTGTGAAAAATAATTACAATTATTTTCCCTTACAGGAGCGTGCAAATGACAAGACCGATTGTTTATAAGTTTATAATGTTCTTTATTTCCCTTGCTTCGGAGCAAGGGCAGCCGTAAAGGCTGAGCGAGCGGCGACTAGGCCTAAATACCTGTCTGAATAAACTGCAAAAGCTCTGCCGCGTGACTTGCTAGCGCAGTAGCAGCGATAGGTGTTTGTTGTCGTCACGCGCAACTCGTTGCGCGCGTCGTCAGCAATATCGTTGGCAGTGGAGTACCTGGCTTCTGTAGTTTGAAAAATAATTTCCGCACGCTCAGCTCCAGACGCATGGTCAGCGATTTCGGTGGAATTGTTGCTCTTGTTCTTTTATTGTTGGCTACTATGGTGTGTTAACCTGCACTTATTTTGTATTTTCATTATTATGCCGTTTTGTTTTCTTTGTTTTGTGATCTATCAGCTGTTCCCCTTCTCGTGTTTCCGTTTTTTCTTTTGGTTGGTGCATTGCCAACCATCCCAAACACAAGTATCAGCTGTTCCCCTTTTTCTTTTGGTTTTCGCATTGACAACTAGTTTAGTTTTAAGTTAGACAGTAAAGCTAGGTACTGAACGTACACATCAAGGGGTACTACCAAACTAGGATTTCTAAAATATTGAGAACACCGCCTAATGGTAAAAATGAGGAACCCACCGCTTCTGGATCAAATAAGAAATGTGATACTGACGATCAAGTAAGCAAGGAAAGTAAGCCTGAGGAATTGCAAAATGGAGAAATGGTCAACATTTTTAGCAAACTGGGTAAAAAAATGAAAGAATTGGAGAACATGATGGCGGATCAAAGGCACATTAACCAAACCATGCGCGAACTTGTTAACAGTACAGTGGGGTTACACGCAAAATCGGAAAAAGTAGAAAACCCATCGAAAAGAGTGATAATAGGAAAATCATCTCAAGTCACTATTGGTAGAGACTTTAATACCCCAAAAAGCATGCGAGAGGCATCAGGCTTTTTACCACCCACAAAAAAAGCCAAAAAATTTAGCTGGAAAGGAGCAATTGGCGTAAAGTGGAGCAGTAAAAAACACCTAAAGAGATACCACGACTCTTCAAAATGCAAATGGGAGATGGATAGACGTGGTTAAAAAGAGGAAACCGATGGAAAGGAAAATTAAAACAAAACCGGATGCCAACGTTATTACGAAGAAAGAAGGGGCGTCGTATGCAGATATTCTGCGGAAAATAAAAAGTGACAGCGGGCTTGAGGAGTTGGGTTCGAACGTAACCTATGTTCTTCTGCTTTTAGAACTGAAAAATGGAGCATACACGAAAGCCGAATCTTACCAAAGCGTTTTGGAAGGAGTGGTTGGAGAAATGGCTATGATACAGCCTAAAACCCACAACGTTACCATTGTATGCAAAGACCTGGACGAAATAACAACTCTCAAATTTGCTCAGCACTGAAAAGGGAGTGTGGAATCCAAAATCTAGAGACAACAAATGTCAAAAGTCTGCGAAAAACGCGTAGTGGCACACAAATAGCACTTGTATGCATGCGCGCTCAAGAGGCTAAGGCCGCACTCAAATTGGAAAAATAATGATTGGGTGGTCGATCTGTCGCCTTCGAGAATACTCGCCTATTCCCAGGTATTATAAGTATTTCCATTTGAGTCACATGGCTCGTAAATGCTACAGTTTCACAGACAGATCTTCCCTATGCATGCGTTGTGGCACCACGGGTCATTTAGCAAAGGTATGCATCAACGTTCTGAGCTGCATGCTCTGCAAAGAGGAACACTAAGTATTGAGCATTACTTGCCCAAGTACCTGGATGTGAAGAAGTCTCTAAGAAAATTAGGATAATATAGTTTAAATCATTGTGCAGCAGGACAGGATTTGCTAGATCAGACAGTTTCAAAAGAGAACATTGATGTCGCCATATTAAGTGAGCAATACTCCAAGCAAATATATAGTCCCGCAAAGGACAGCCTTTTAAGACCACTTCCAGAGAAGCTCATAACTGTTCCGCATGAGCGAATATAGGGGGGGAAATATTTTGTTGTTTGCTATGCTCCTAACAGCGCAGCAATTGCAGAATTTGAAGATTTCCTCTTCAAACTGTCTTTAGAAACCAGAGGCAAAGCTCCAATTGGAATAGCGGGACAATTTAATGCATGGTCGACTGCATGGGGTAGCAGATATACAAACCATCGCGGGCCCCTAATTCAAGAATTCCTAAGTCAAACGAATTTAACAATAATAAACAGTGGAACGCAACACACATTCCAAAAAGGAAACAAAGGATCCATAATTGACATTATTTCACTCAGCAGGCACATTAAGTGGACAGTGTCAAATATATACACAAATAGTGATCATATGGCGATTATAGCTCAAATTTCGTGTACGCCAGAGCCGGAACTCCTCAGCAGATACACTTCCCGAAAGGGAAGCTGGAAGCAACAGGAGTTCGATGCAGACTTGTTTGAGCTAGTCTGGAGCGCATAAAGAGCACCTGATGGACGCCGCCCATCTGGTGTCTACTGTGCGAAAGGAGCTGGTCGCAGCATGTGACGCAAGCGACAATGCGTAGAACAACTTATCACAAGAAGTGGCGCCCGGTATATTGGTGGAATGAGGAAACTGCCACTCTGAGAAAGCTTTGTCACTCAGCTAGATGGCGTCTGCAGCGTAACCACAATGAAACGAATGAAAATCGACTTAGAGAAGAATTTAAAAGCCACAAGAAGCTTCTGATGTCTGCAATTACCCGTAGCAAAAAATCATGTTTTGAGAAGCTGTGTGAAAAAGCAAACATTCACCCTTGGAAGCATATTTCACCTTTAAAAGTAAGCAGCAACAACCTAAAGATGCATCTTTTATGGAAAAAGTCGTCGAAACACTGTTACTGAAACACGAACAGATTTCCTATGCCAAGCGGCAAAATGAAGCTGGAGAGTCGCCCCCATTAGTCACAGAGAGGAGCTCCTGGCCATAGTAATGAAAATAAAAAATAACAAGCATCTGGACTAGATGGCTTAACTAACAGAGTCCTGAAGGTAGCTATAAGCTCAAAAATACAACTGTTTGCTAAAATGTACAACGCTTGTATAAAGGAAGAGGTGTTCCCCAACTCGTGGCAAGTACAACGTTTGGTTCTGCTCCCAAAACCAAAGAAGCCACCTGAAGAACCTTCATTGTACCGACCTTTGTGTGTGCTCAACACAATAGGTAAAGTGTACGAAAGTATAATACGAAACCGCTTGGAGTTAGTAATCCAGAAAACCGGCGGATTATCAGAGAAACAATACGGCTTTATAAAGAAAAGATGCACTATTGACGCACTACGAGAAGTCGTTGATACTGCGAAATGTGCAGTAAGTGGGAAAAGATGGAAAAGTGGCATGAAAAAGTACTGCGCGCTGATTAACCTGGATGGCAAGAATGCGTTCAACATGGCAGTATGGGCACATCCTCGTATAGTATAATCAAAGCCATGGAAATAGTTCGCGTCCCAGCATAGCTCATAAACAAGAAGGCAGCAACCAAAATATGTGAAACTAATAGCATATGCGGACGATCTCATGGAGGTAGCAGTGGAAAAACAATAAAACGACCTAAGAAGCAAATGCAATGAGTGCGTAATTGATCTGCGGCACTGGTTCTCTTCTGTGAGTCTCGAACTGGCGGGTACAAGAACAAATAGAGCTCACTATAGGGGAGTGCGAAATTACTTCACAGCCGCAGCTGAAGTATCTGGGAGTAATATTGGATTCCAAATTAAAATTTTGCGCAGGCAAACAAAATTTATAATGTTCTATCAAGAATGATGACCAATACAGGTTGCGTGCGTTCCAGCCGGCGATTCTTAATGGCGAAAGCAATAAGTTCCGTAATACTGTATGCGGCACCAGTATAGATACAGGCAATGAATATAAAAGCGTTTGCTAAACAAATAACTGCGGTGCATAGGCTCTCTACAATTCTAGTATTATCCAGTATGCCACCCATTGACATCCAAGGAGATGAAATCGAGCGATTATATCAGCTATCAGCGGCTATAATAGTAGCGGCAAGTTCAGAGATGAGAAACAAAAGCACTAAAATGTGGCAGGAGTGGTGGAATTCCTCACTCAAAGAGCGATGGACCCATCGACTCATAACGGACATCGACACGTGGATACATAGACGACATGGGGAGCAAGACCAAAATACTTAGTGGACACGGGTGCTTTAGATGCTACCTTTTCAGATTCCAAAATGACATTCGTCCGTACTACCTGACATGTACAGAGTATATAGTGGACTCTGAACATGTACTATTTCATTGCCCACGTTTCTCAAATGCAAGGGAAAAACTAAAAACCACACGCGGTGATAGTTTTACGGTCGAGAATCTAACGACACACATAAATCATTCGACAGATAAATGGAAAGCTGCTAGCAAAGCGTCAGCATTCATAATGACAAAACTAAGCCATTTTCAACAGACAAGGCGTCCGTCAGTCCGCGCAATAGAGGAGACATAAATGTCCTGTCGAAGTAATACCTAATCGGTGGTTCCGTGGGAGAGGCTTGAGTTGGGAGTAGGTTAGGTTTAGCGGATTAAAGTGCCGGACTTCAGCTTTCAATGCTTCCCCCTACTATATAAAAAAAAACCCTTTAGAGTCAGCACTAGATGAGGTACGGCTTAGTGCTGGCTCTAATGATTGAAACATGGAAAAGTCCCAGGCAAAGGTTTTTATTTAGAGACATACTGCGAGTCAAAATGATTTCGGCAAGTAAAAAGGGTATCGAAAGGCGGCACAACTAAGTTGCAAGCCTTTGCCCAATTCTGCCGAACATCATCTTTGTTTGGAAACTCGAAAATAGTCGCCTGAGAATGCAGCACCGTCTCCGCAGCAGTGGACCCGTCCCCAAATGTGGAGGTGCTTCTTTGTATCCCAATTACATACAGAAAAAGATTTATATCTATTTATGTATATATTATTCATACTACTGTTATGTTATATATATATACATAAATATATCTGTATACACAAAATAATAGAATATATTATACTTATTTCTACAAAACATATTTTGGCAGATTTTATTGTTAGTAATATTTATGTGTCAAAATCGTGCTTGGCGACTTCAATGCCAGGGTGGGCAAAGAAGGTATCTTTGGCACTACGGTCGGTAAATTCAGCCTCCACGAGGAAACATTCCCAAATGGGTTGAGGCTGATCGACTTCGCCGGGGCCCGAAATATGGTTATCTGTAGTACTAGATTCCAGCATAAGAAGATACATCAAGCTACCTGGCTGTCTCCAGATCGAAAAACCACCAACCAGATCGATCATGTTGTGATAGACGGAAGACACGTCTCCAGTGTTTTAGATGTGCGTGCGCTCCGCAGTCCTAACATCGACTCGGACCACTATATTGTTGCAGCCAAAATCCGCACCCGCCTCTGTGCAGCAAAAACGCACGCCAGCAAACACAAGGATGGTTCGACGTCGAGAAGCTGCAATCACAACCGACAGCCGAACATTTTTCTACTCGGCTTGCACTCCTGCTCTCTGAGAGCACTCGTCAACAACTCGGTATAAGGGAACTGTGGGACGGAATTTCAAACTCTTTACGTACAGCTGCAACCGAAACCATTGGTTTTCGGAAAGCCCAAAAGAACAGCTGGTAAGACGAGGAGTGCCGTGTCGCAGCGGAGAGAAAACAGGCTGCCTACCTCGCAACGTTACGATCGACCACAACACGTGAGGGATGGGATAGATAGCGAGAGTTGAAGAGGAAAGCGAGACGCATTTGTAGACAGAAAAAGAAAGAGGCCGAAATGCGTGAGTACGAAGAGCGTGATAAGCTGGCCGACAGGGGTAATGCTCGAAAGTTCTACGAAAAGATGCGGCGGCTTACAGAAGGTTTCAAGACCAGAGCATACTCTTGTAGAACCCCCCAAGGTGATCTAGCCACCGATGCCCAGAGCATACTTAAATTATGGAGGGAACACTTCTCCAGCCTGCTGAATGGCAGTGAACGCACAACACCAGGAGAAAGCGAACCCGATACCCCAATCGATGACAATAAAGCAGACGTTCCATTGCCCGACCATGAAGAAGTTCGAATAGCAATTGCCCGCCTGAAAAACAACAAAGCGGCAGGGGCCGATGGATTGCCGGCCGAGCTATTCAAACACGGCGGCGAAGAGCTGATAAGTTGCATGCATCAGCTTCTTTGCAAAATATGGTCGGACGAAAGTATGCCCAACGATTGGAATTTAAGTGTGCTATGCCCAATCCTTAAAAAGGGAGACCCCATAATCTGCGCCAACTACCGTGGGATTAGCCTCCTCAACATCGCATATAAGATTATGTCGAGCGTATTGTGTGAAAGATTAAAGCCCACCGTCAACGAACAGATTGGACCTTATCAGTGTGGCTTCAGACCTGGTAAATCAACAACCGACCAGATATTCACGATGCGCCAAATCTTGGAAAAGACCCGTGAAAGGAGAATCGACACACATACATAGACGACATGGGGAGCAAGACCAAAATACTTAGTGGACACGGGTGCTTTAGATGCTACCTTTTCAGATTCCAAAATGACATTCGTCCGTACTACCTGACATGTACAGAGTATATAGTGGACTCTGAACATGTACTATTTCATTGCCCACGTTTCTCAAATGCAAGGGAAAAACTAAAAACCACACGCGGTGATAGTTTTACGGTCGAGAATCTAACGACACACATAAATCATTCGACAGATAAATGGAAAGCTGCTAGCAAAGCGTCAGCATTCATAATGACAAAACTAAGCCATTTTCAACAGACAAGGCGTCCGTCAGTCCGCGCAATAGAGGAGACATAAATGTCCTGTCGAAGTAATACCTAATCGGTGGTTCCGTGGGAGAGGCTTGAGTTGGGAGTAGGTTAGGTTTAGCGGATTAAAGTGCCGGACTTCAGCTTTCAATGCTTCCCCCTACTATATAAAAAAAACCCTTTAGAGTCAGCACTAGATGAGGTACGGCTTAGTGCTGGCTCTAATGATTGAAACATGGAAAAGTCCCAGGCAAAGGTTTTTATTTAGAGACATACTGCGAGTCAAAATGATTTCGGCAAGTAAAAAGGGTATCGAAAGGCGGCACAACTAAGTTGCAAGCCTTTGCCCAATTCTGCCGAACATCATCTTTGTTTGGAAACTCGAAAATAGTCGCCTGAGAATGCAGCACCGTCTCCGCAGCAGTGGACCCGTCCCCAAATGTGGAGGTGCTTCTTTGTATCCCAATTACATACAGAAAAAGATTTATATCTATTTATGTATATATTATTCATACTACTGTTATGTTATATATATATACATAAATATATCTGTATACACAAAATAATAGAATATATTATACTTATTTCTACAAAACATATTTTGGCAGATTTTATTGTTAGTAATATTTATGTGTCAAAATCGTGCTTGGCGACTTCAATGCCAGGGTGGGCAAAGAAGGTATCTTTGGCACTACGGTCGGTAAATTCAGCCTCCACGAGGAAACATTCCCAAATGGGTTGAGGCTGATCGACTTCGCCGGGGCCCGAAATATGGTTATCTGTAGTACTAGATTCCAGCATAAGAAGATACATCAAGCTACCTGGCTGTCTCCAGATCGAAAAACCACCAACCAGATCGATCATGTTGTGATAGACGGAAGACACGTCTCCAGTGTTTTAGATGTGCGTGCGCTCCGCAGTCCTAACATCGACTCGGACCACTATATTGTTGCAGCCAAAATCCGCACCCGCCTCTGTGCAGCAAAAACGCACGCCAGCAAACACAAGGATGGTTCGACGTCGAGAAGCTGCAATCACAACCGACAGCCGAACATTTTTCTACTCGGCTTGCACTCCTGCTCTCTGAGAGCACTCGTCAACAACTCGGTATAAGGGAACTGTGGGACGGAATTTCAAACTCTTTACGTACAGCTGCAACCGAAACCATTGGTTTTCGGAAAGCCCAAAAGAACAGCTGGTAAGACGAGGAGTGCCGTGTCGCAGCGGAGAGAAAACAGGCTGCCTACCTCGCAACGTTACGATCGACCACAACACGTGAGGGATGGGATAGATAGCGAGAGTTGAAGAGGAAAGCGAGACGCATTTGTAGACAGAAAAAGAAAGAGGCCGAAATGCGTGAGTACGAAGAGCGTGATAAGCTGGCCGACAGGGGTAATGCTCGAAAGTTCTACGAAAAGATGCGGCGGCTTACAGAAGGTTTCAAGACCAGAGCATACTCTTGTAGAACCCCCCAAGGTGATCTAGCCACCGATGCCCAGAGCATACTTAAATTATGGAGGGAACACTTCTCCAGCCTGCTGAATGGCAGTGAACGCACAACACCAGGAGAAAGCGAACCCGATACCCCAATCGATGACAATAAAGCAGACGTTCCATTGCCCGACCATGAAGAAGTTCGAATAGCAATTGCCCGCCTGAAAAACAACAAAGCGGCAGGGGCCGATGGATTGCCGGCCGAGCTATTCAAACACGGCGGCGAAGAGCTGATAAGTTGCATGCATCAGCTTCTTTGCAAAATATGGTCGGACGAAAGTATGCCCAACGATTGGAATTTAAGTGTGCTATGCCCAATCCTTAAAAAGGGAGACCCCATAATCTGCGCCAACTACCGTGGGATTAGCCTCCTCAACATCGCATATAAGATTATGTCGAGCGTATTGTGTGAAAGATTAAAGCCCACCGTCAACGAACAGATTGGACCTTATCAGTGTGGCTTCAGACCTGGTAAATCAACAACCGACCAGATATTCACGATGCGCCAAATCTTGGAAAAGACCCGTGAAAGGAGAATCGACACACCCCACCTCTTCGTCGATTTCAAAGCTGCTTTCGACAGCACAAAAAGGAGCTGCCTTTATGCCGCGATGTCTGAATTTGGTATCCCCGCAAAACTAATACGGTTGTGTTAGCTGACGTTGAGCAACACGAAAAGCTCCGTCAGAATCGGGAAGGACCTCTCCGAGCCGTTCGATACCAAACGAGGTTTCAGACAAGGTGATTCCCTATCGTGCGACTTTTTCAACCTGCTTCTGGAGAAAATAGTTCGAGCTGCAGAACTCAACAGAGAGGGTACCATCTTCTATAAGAGTGTACAACTGCTGGCGTATGCCGATGATATTGATATCATCGGTCTCAACACCCGCGCCGTAAGTTCTGCTTTCTCCAGACTGGACAGGGAAGCAAAAGAAATGGGTCTGGCAGTGAACGAGGGCAAGGCGAAATATCTCCTTTCATCAAACAAACAGTCGTTGCACTCGCGACTTGGCACTCACGTCACTGTTGATAATCATAAATTTGAAGTTGTAGATAATTTCGTCTATCTTGGAACCAGCGTAAACAACACCAACAACATCAGCCTAGAAATCCAACGCAGGATAACTCTTTCCAACAGGTGCTACTTCGGACTAAGTAGGCAATTGAGAAGCAAAGTCCTCTCTCGACAAACAAAAACCAAACTCTATAAGTCACTCATAATTCCCGTCCTGCTATATGGTGCAGAGGCTTGGACGATGTCAATAACGGATGAGTCGACGTTGCGAGTTTTCGAGAGAAAGGTTCTGCGAAAGATGTATGGTCCTTTGCGCGTTGGCCACGGCGAATATCGCATTCGATGGAACGATGAGCTGTACGAGATATATGACGACATTGACATAGTTCAGCGCATTAAAAGACAGCGGCTACGCTGGCTAGGTCATGTTGTCCGGATGGATGAAAACACTCCAGCTCTGAGAGTATTCGACGCAGTACCCGCCGCGGGAAGCAGAGGAAGAGGAAGACCTCCACTCCGTTGGAAGGACCAAGTGGAGAAGGACCTGGCCTCGCTTGGAATATCCAATTGGCGCCACGTAGCGAAGAGAAGAAACGACTGGCGCGCTGTTGTTGACTCGGCTATAATCGCGTAAGCTGTGTCTACGCCAGTAAAGAAGAAGATTTTTGTGTAAAATTGGGAAAAAAAATTATTTTTTGGGATTTTGAAAACTTTTTTGGATTTTGAAATTATTTTTATCAGAAAGCTGAGATTTGTTTACATAAAATTGGATAACTTAAAAATTTTTTTCACTCAATTTGGAGTATAAAAACCACAACCTCACTTTTTCCAAGGCACCTCAAATTTCTTAGAAACAAAATGAAAAAAATGGAATCTACACTAGTGCACGCATATGCACAAGGAAATAATTATATTGCGTTTGTATTTATCTTAGGTACAATTTTAAACACTTTACAAAATGAGTGTCGGCTGAGGATTCCGACTTAGGATGAAACTGGATATATAAAAATGTTGGAAAACTGGAGGTTTAAAGATGTTCGCACACGCGCAACTCCGACTGGATATATATATAAATGTTGGAAAACTGGAGGTTTAAAGATGTTCGCACGCGCGCAACTCCGACTGGATATATATAAAAATGTTGAAAAAACTGGAGGATTAAAGATGTTCGCACACGCGCAACTCCGACTGGGTATATATATAAATGTTGAAAAAACTGGAGGATTAAAGATGTTCGCACACGCGCAACTCCGACTGGGTATATATATAAATGTTGAAAAAACTGGAGGATTAAAGATGTTCGTACACGCGCAACTCCGACTGGATATATAAAGATGTTGCAAAACTGGAGGTTTAAAGATGTTCGCACACGCGCAACTCCGACTGGATATATATTTATAAATGTTGGAAAACTGAGATTTGGCACACACGCCGTTTAAAGATGTTCGCACACGCGCAACTCCGACTGAATATATATAAAATGAAAAAACTGGAGGATGATGAAACCGCTGTTCCAAAAAACGGATCGCACACGCGTACTTTTGACTGGATGTCGAGGATGATGAAACGTTATTAAAAAATATGGCGCGCCCACGCGTACTTGTTGCTGCGGAGAATGAAAAAAAGCGAAGTGAGTTGCAGTTGTCCTTTTGGTCCCCTTTTCTTTTCGCTTGTGTGTGGAATCAGCTGGTGTGTGGTGTGGAATGTAAGTTTTGCTGGTTTGTGACGTGGGTGTGATGAAGGTGCGTGTCAGTGTTGCGTGTGTGGATGCCCGGGGGAGGATGCTCATTTGTACATCCTGGCCCCCCTAGGCGAGTATTCAGCCTAGTAACCTCTGAAGTTGTTGCAGTGTTGCAACAACGTTGCTGAGACCTGTCCTGCGACGAGCCTGCGGCCTAGGATGGCGCCTCCGATGCGAGGTGGTATGGTGATGACGGCGCCAGGCGCGGGACTCTTCCGACGGGAAGGCTTGCCTTCGCGGTTGCGGTCGCGGGAGTCGTCGGCTGGCAGTACTGCCGCGAGGGGGATGACGACGCTCAACGTCGGGTCCAGCATTGCGGTGGAACATGGTGTGATGGTGACCCATACACACCTGGCACTGATACCCGGTGGTGCATTCGCGCGTTAGATGGGTAGGCGCCAGGCAGTTTAAGCAATGCCCGTGGGCCTGGGCGACCTGCTGGCGTTGCTGAGGCGTCATCCCCTTGAATATACCGCAATGTGGCAATCGATGTCGGCGGCGACATAGCGCGCACTGAAGTGGTGCTGGTTCCGGAGACCGGGCTTGCGTGTCTCTACGCGGAGCTGTCGGAAGCTCTCGGTGGGCTGCGGGAACTATGGTTGTTCGCGGCGCTGCTACAGGGGTAGCTTTAGGGCGCGGAACAGTCACGGCCGAACGTACAGAGGGCGTTGGAGTATTGGGCATCTCGGCTTCCATATCGACCTGTCAAGAAATAGGATTTTTTTTTTTTTAATTATCATATATATATGTGTATATATCATATAGCCGGTGGTGGCACGTAATGTGGCAGGATTGAGTCGTCGTACGGATCGACATAGTGGGTGCGTTTACTATTATATATACATATACATACAATTTTTTTTTTTTTCTTTATTTCTTTGTTTATTGGTTGCGGTTACGTTTGGATTTTATCTGCGGTTGGCAAAAAGCATAATTTAACGAGCGGTCTAGTTAGCGTTCCCGATTGTGTACGGAGATCGACTACGCGAATATGACCGTCGGAGCCGTGGTAGAGCTTCTCTATGCGGCCAAGCCGCCATTCGGTAGGGGGGAGACAATCGTCATTGATTAAGACACAATCTCCAAGCTTAGGCGCATTTTCGGTGATTTTCCATCGGTACCTTCTGTGGAGGTCCTTTAAATAATCATCTTTCCATCGGCGACTGAAGTCGTGATGGAGAATCTTAATTCTTTCCCAACGGTTTAATAAGGAAAGCGACTCCATGCCTGGCTCAGGTGTGGCCAGAATGGGCGCTCCTTTAAGAAAATGCCCTGGCGTGAGGGCAGTAAAATCTGAGGGGTCTTGCGAGAGTGCAGCGAGAGGCCGTGAGTTAAGAACGGCTTCAATTCTAGTTAAGAGTGTCGTGAACTCTTCATAATTGAATTTATAGTTGCCAGCTAGCTTCTTGAAATGAGATTTGAAGCTTTTTACAGCTGACTCCCATAAGCCGCCCATGTGAGGGGCGCTTGGGGGGATAAACTGCCAATTGATACCTTGGGGAGCGTATTTTTGGACAATTTCCGGTGAGACTTGTCTGGTGAAGTCCACAAACTGTTTTTCGGTAGCTCTTTGCGCTCCGATAAATGTTTTACCATTATCGCTCATGATTTTTGATGGAAAACCTCGTCGTCCGACGAAACGAGCAAAAGCCGCAAGAAAAGCCTCCGTCGTCAGATTCGTACATAGCTCAAGGTGTACTGCTTTTGTCGTGAAACAGACAAAAACAGCCACATAGCCTTTCATGAGGGTAGGAGACCTTAGCATGGATGCCTTTATCATAAAAGGCCCAGCAAAATCTACACCTGTAGTGGTGAAAGGCAGAGCAAAATTGCAGCGTTCAGGTGGAAGTGCTGCCATAATCTGCGATCGCATTTTCTGCTTATGCATAGTGCAGATTTTGCACATGAAAATGCATTTCTTTATTTGGGGCTTCAGTCGGGGTATGTACAGCTCTTGGCGGACCATATGTTGCATGAGGCGATGTTCGGCGTGGAGCATTAGTATGTGGATATATCTAATAAATAAAGTGGCAAACGGACACCTCTCTGGTATGATTATAGGGTGGCGTTCATTGTACGTTAGGCTTGAATTAGCAAGCCGACCATTCGCACGAAGTAAACCCTTCGTATCTAGAAATGGGTTTAGGACTAAGAGTGAGCTCTTTTTATCGATAGGCTTCGATTCTCTTAGTAATTCTATATCGCGGCTGAAATAGCGCGTTTGGGTTGATGCGATAAGAGCGACCTTTGCTTTTTGTAAGTCTTGGTGCGTCAATTTATCGCAATGGAGATGAGTTGCTCCTTTAACTTTAAGTTTAAGCCGCTCTAAAAACTTGAGCATATAGGCAACTACCCGGAGGGCTCGGGGGAACGATGAAAATCGTTCAAGGATGTCAATGTCATCCAGTGTTGCATGATAAGTGTCGATTTTACGACTTTCTGGGGCGAGTACGTTGCGCATGGGCGATTGTGGCCAAGAATCGGGAGATTCTGTTAACCATTGGGGGCCATTCCACCAGAGGGTAGAGGTGGCGAGATGCAGAGGCTTGCATCCTCTTGTACCTAGATCAGCAGGATTGTCAGCACTGGCTACGTGACGCCAAGTGGCTGATCCTACTAGGTCAAGTATTTCAGATGTTCGGTTAGAAATATAAGTTTTCCACGCATGTGGTGGTTTTTCTAACCAGGCTAGAACTATCTCGGAATCGGACCATAAATATAATCTGTATTTCGCCATTTTTAAGTGGGTCTGCACCATTGAAGCTAGCTTTGCTAGTAGCAGAGCGCCACAGAGTTCAAGTCGTGGGAGACTTAAGGTTTTTAGAGGCGCAACTTTTGCCTTTGCCGCTAATAAGTGGCTTGTAGTTGCGACATCGGTTTGTGTACGCACATATATAGTGGCACAATATGCCTTTTCAGAGGCGTCGCAAAAGCCGTGTAGCTCCACTTTGTATTCGGGGGAATAGTTTACCCACCGTGGAATTTGTATCTTCGAGATGTCGTTCAAGTTATTAGCGAACTGGGACCATTTTTCTAACCGAATAGGTTTCACCTGTTCGTCCCAGTCGGTTCCGTCTAGCCATAATTCTTGGATCAAGATTTTCGCTTGTATCATAATTGGCGAAAGCCATCCTGCGGGGTCAAAAAGTTTTGCCACCGAGGAGAGAATTTGGCGTTTGGTACTGGCGGATAATGCGGATATGGACTCAGTCGTGTATGAAAACTGGTCCGATATCGCATTCCATTGGATGCCTAGTGTTTTTGTTGTACTATCCTTTTCAAATATAAGGAAATTAGTATCCAACAAATGGTCTTTAGGAATATTTTTTAAAATATTTGGGTGATTGGCAGTAATTTTTTTTTAAAGGAAACCCTGCGGTATTGAGGGCATTTATTACCTGTGATAAGGTCTCGTATGCTTGTGGAAGACTGTGGCTTCCAGACAGGATATCGTCTACATACGTTTGCGTTTTTAAGACTTGTGTCGCCAGTGGAAATTCTGGCTTTGTGTCTTCTGCCAGTTCGTGTAGTGTACGAATGGCTAGATATGGGGCACAGTTTACGCCAAAAGTAACTGTTTTCAATTTAAAGTCGCGTAGTGGACTATTGGCAGATTTTCGGAAAATAATCCGCTGAAAATCTTGATCATCTTTATGAACCAGTATTTGTCGATACATCTTCTCGACATCCCCATTGAATACGTATTTGTATATACGCCAGTTCAATATGAGGAGCATTAAATCTGGTTGCAATGTGGGTCCCGTAAATAGAATATCATTTAGGGAATTACCTGAGCTCGTGGATCGTGATGCATTGAATACAACTCGAACTTTTGTTGTTTTCTTCTCAGGCTTTACTACTGCATGATGTGGCAAGTAGAAAGAGTAATATTTGCCTTTTATGATTTTTTCACATGGGCTTATTTCCTCCATGTGATCTAAAAGAAGGTATTCTTCCACGACACCATCATAAACTTGTTTAAGATCGCCTTTTTTAAGTAGGTTTTTCTCCATACTTAAAAAACTGCTGTATTGCAGAGGTGCGAGAGTGACCTAAGGCGAGTGTGTCTGGAAATTGTTGTCTTATTGGTAGTCGTACGACATACCGACCATTATCTGATCGAGTAGTTGTGGCTTTGTAAAAGTCTTCACAATACTGATCTTCTGGTGTTGAAATTGGAACGGGGGGGAGTTCTTCTACCTCCCAAAACTTTCTCAATTGTGAATTGAGGTACTCGTTTGAGATTTCCTCAACTTGAGTTGTCATGGCTGTGACTGGTTCCGCAACTAGTCCACTTAGGACCCATCCGAAAATGGTATTTTGCGCCAGTAGTGTTTTCGAAATTTTTTCAACACCTTCTAGTATAATTTGCGATATGAGATCGCTGCCTAATAGAAGGTCTATTTGAGCGGGGGTGTTGCAGTTGGGATCTGCTAGAGTGAGATGTGAAATCTTATCCCACTGCTTGCTATTTATTTGATAACTTGGAAGCATGTTTGTTAGTTGCGGTAAGACAATAGCATTTGCTTGAATGCGCTTATCCGCTTGGGGGGAAATTAGGATAATGGGGCAGATTTTATGTGAGTTTTGTACTACTCGTCCGCCCATTCCCGTAATTTCATAGTTGGCATGTTTTGTTGGCAGTTTTAGCCTATTTTGTGCCCTAGACGCTATGAATGATCGTTGCGATCCTTGGTCTATTAGGGCTCTTAGTTTGAACAGTTCTCCTCGATGTTCGATGGAGACAACTGCTGTAGGTAGTAGTACTCTACTATGATTTTCGCTGTGTAGCGTTTGAGTTTTTATTGCCTTTGAACAACATGGTGTCTCTTGGCAATTTTCTTGAGGTTTTGTTTCGGGAGTTGCTGTGGCAACTAAACCCGTGGCTTTTTTTGAAAAAGCGCTGCTATGAGATGTGTTGGGAAAGTTATTGAGATGTAACATAGAATGATGCCTTTTGTGGCAGTATACGCAATTAAATTTGCTTTCGCAATTATTAAGATTGTGTGAGTGGGACAAGCAGTTTGTACAGAGTCTTTTTGACCTGACAAAGTTGTTCCTTTCAGTCACATTCATTTTTTTAAATTTCTCGCAAGCTTTTAACTTATGCCCTCCAGAACACAGTTCGCATGACGTGAATTTACTTTGTTCAGATGTGAACGATTGTGCTTTGAAAAAGCTTCTGTTTAAATTATTGTTGCTTCCGGCTTGGGGTCTATTGAAGCTTCGATTTAAGTCTTGTTGAACGTTTTTAGTTCTGACTACTTTTTTGTCTACCCTTTCCGCAATTTCGTATTGGGTAGTTAAGAAATCTTTCATCTGCTGCCACGTTGGGCATTTTCTTCTTGATGAGAGCGATTGCTCCCACAAAAGTAATGATTTTTCTGGCAAGGCGGCGGTACATATGTTTACCAGAATAGGATCCCAATTGTGAGTGGGAATGTTTTGTGTCGATAGAACCGACAAACAGTTGGAAACAGTGGATTCTAGTTTCATGAACTCTTCACTGGTTTCTCTTTGAATTTTAGGCAAGTTCATAAGTATCGTCACTTGCTTGTCAACTAATATTCTCTCATTTTCATATCTTTGTCTTAAAGCTTCCCAAGCTAAATTAAAATTGTCGTCATTCAATGCGAACTGCTTGACTATTACGCCTGCTTGACCTTTAGTTTTGTATCGGAGGTGATACAATTTTTGCGCTTGTGACAATTTGGGATGGTTTATGTACACGGCTGTAAACATGCCCCGGAAGGACGGCCATTGTTCATAACCTCCATGAAATATTTCCGTATCACACGCTGGCACTTTGAGATGAATGCCTGAACTTGCCTCTTGGGCTTGCAATTGTGGTAACTCTACTCTACTGTGGGGAGTAGGTGCAATTGCCTTCATAAGCTTTAATTGATCTGATATCATTGCTTTTGTGTCTTCATAGCGGTCTAAGCAGTTTTCGTATTTGGCGTAAGCCGAGGATTTGAAATTTTCAGGTAGATCTGAATCATCAGTTTCTACTATTGCGTCGTATGCAGCTTGGAGGCGTGTCCAAAAATTGTCAATAGATTTATTTTTAATTTCTAGTACCGATTCAGAGTTGTCCTGAATCGGTGAAGATGCAAATCGAGTGCAGTATTTAATTAAGCTATCACTCTCAGAAATGAATTTAATATACGAAATGTCTTTCCCCCTTTTTTGCTTTGTAGCACCTTGCTTTGAGCGTGTAGCTTCTGCAGGTGTACATGGACTTTTGTCATCATTAACCATTTTGGGAATTTTTAAGAATTCTGCTTTTGATTCTTTTGAATCTGTGTCCATTCAGAAAATTGTATTTAATAAAATATATAAGTATATTTTATTATAATTGAAATTTGTGTCACCGAATACTCTTTTTAATAAATAAGAGTTAATATTGCCGAAATATTGGATTATTAAAATATGTAGTATGTTACCGAACGCTCTTTTCAAAAAATAAGAGCTTTTATTTCCGCAAAAGAATACAATAATGCGTGTATCGATTGTATTTATATCGTTTGTCGAAATTTTTTCTTTTTATTTATTTTCGAAATATTATTATTTATTATTTTTTTTTTTTTGGATTTATTCGTATGCCCTTGTATCAGTGCGCACTGAAACTGGGTCAATATCCTTTGTACATACTTGTGGATTTTATGTGCATATAGTATGCGTTAAATAAAATATGTGCAATTATGCTTGTTCTTGTGTGACAAGGAACAAGATAAATGCTAGAAATCGCCAAAATTGGACTTTCAATATATGTGTGTATGTATGTACAAAGGTATGTAATTAGATTGCAATATTTAATTTCTGAACCAAAATTCTTTTGATTTTCCGCACCCAAATATATTTTCCCAATATCTCTTGATTATTTGTATCCTATTTTTATAGGTATACGCATGTGAGAATATAAGGCAATATCGAAATATTTCGCGATTGTGTACTCGCGTTCAGAAATATGCGCAAAAGCGCTAATGTATAATATATATGTATGTATATGTATATATGGTACGTATGTATATATATCAATTTTAGTTATATAATGTATATAATCCGCTTGAGGATATGTATATATGTATGTTTGTACTTATTCCCTTTTATGCTGTATTCTTCTTGCGATTTTTGCTTACTTTTTGGAAGCAATTCCTCTCACAGCTTAATAAGCTGAAGAGGTATTGTTCGTATAATTGGCAAGTGTCCCTCTCACAGTTAATGAGCTGGAGCGGTATTGCCAGAATAATTTGAAAATAAATTGAAAATATTGAATTTTTTCTCTGTGGGAATTGTGTGTATTGTATACACGAAGGTAAGTGTAAAAAGCAAGGAATAATTATTGTTTAGTTAAATATATTTAAATATATATATATATATATATACTGTGGATACATATATACATATATATTATGTACCGTATTGGATTCTACCGGTACTTAAATTTGCCGCCGATTTAGAAATTTTTCCAAACCGTTTTTATAAAACGGGTTTAATTTCTAGCGGTTCTATTAAATTGACCGTTTGCGCAACGCTACATACATATATACATATAATAAATAGAATCAAAAGTGAAATGGATACACTCACCCTGATTTTCCTCAGGGACTTTGGGAATTTATTTTGGTTTAACCGTGGTGCGTTTCCTGGCTTGTCTCGATGGGAATTCCTTCCAACGCCGGCGTTCCGCTTGCTGTGTTGATGGTTCTTTTTTTTTTTTTTTTTTCCCCTTTTGTTTTATTTGTATTTTGTTGTTATTTATTTGTTTGTTATAATTTCGCGCCCGAATTTTATTTAGTTTTAGTTTGCACCCACTTTGGTTGACTTTTATTAATATTATTTATTAATTAGGGTATCACACAATTTTGTGCACTTTTACTTTTAGATTTAGTATGTATGTATATATTATTTCACTGCACTTGTGCACCCTTTTTTTTTCTTGGTTCTTTCACCACACTTTTTGTTTTCTCATATGTAGATTGGTGTGAATTCACCATTTAAATTTCACTTTCATATGTAAAACTTTTTGTTGTTGTTTTACATATATGTATATGCATATATATATAGATATGTATATATATATTGTACCGTTTCACCAAAGTGCCGTTCGTTTTGTCTCGAAGGACCATATAAAAACCACAACCTCACTTTTTCCAAGGCACCTCAAATTTCTTAGAAACAAAATGAAAAAAATGGAATCTACACTAGTGCACGCATATGCACAAGGAAATAATTATATTGCGTTTGTATTTATCTTAGGTACAATTTTAAACACTTTACAAAATGAGTGTCGGCTGAGGATTCCGACTTAGGATGAAACTGGATATATAAAAATGTTGGAAAACTGGAGGTTTAAAGATGTTCGCACACGCGCAACTCCGACTGGATATATATATAAATGTTGGAAAACTGGAGGTTTAAAGATGTTCGCACGCGCGCAACTCCGACTGGATATATATAAAAATGTTGAAAAAACTGGAGGATTAAAGATGTTCGCACACGCGCAACTCCGACTGGGTATATATATAAATGTTGAAAAAACTGGAGGATTAAAGATGTTCGCACACGCGCAACTCCGACTGGGTATATATATAAATGTTGAAAAAACTGGAGGATTAAAGATGTTCGTACACGCGCAACTCCGACTGGATATATAAAGATGTTGCAAAACTGGAGGTTTAAAGATGTTCGCACACGCGCAACTCCGACTGGATATATATTTATAAATGTTGGAAAACTGAGATTTGGCACACACGCCGTTTAAAGATGTTCGCACACGCGCAACTCCGACTGAATATATATAAAATGAAAAAACTGGAGGATGATGAAACCGCTGTTCCAAAAAACGGATCGCACACGCGTACTTTTGACTGGATGTCGAGGATGATGAAACGTTATTAAAAAATATGGCGCGCCCACGCGTACTTGTTGCTGCGGAGAATGAAAAAAAGCGAAGTGAGTTGCAGTTGTCCTTTTGGTCCCCTTTTCTTTTCGCTTGTGTGTGGAATCAGCTGGTGTGTGGTGTGGAATGTAAGTTTTGCTGGTTTGTGACGTGGGTGTGATGAAGGTGCGTGTCAGTGTTGCGTGTGTGGATGCCCGGGGGAGGATGCTCATTTGTACATGGAGGTCGTTAAAAAATAAAAGAAATAGTAATTTTTTTGTTTGATCTCAATTTGAATTGTGCGCCAAAAAACAATGGAGCAACTTTGACCAATAAAAAGTTAACAGATATTCTTATTTTGGTCAATATTATGATATTCTAAAGTTTCGTCAAAATCGGAGAACCACGGGTACAAAACCATGTCGCCAATTGATGGAATGGCCC
The DNA here is from genome assembly GCA_027475135.1 of Bactrocera correcta. Lineage (NCBI taxonomy): Eukaryota > Metazoa > Arthropoda > Insecta > Diptera > Tephritidae > Bactrocera > Bactrocera correcta. The sequence goes on along the minus strand of CM050322.1, from coordinate 70,176,827 downwards.
ATATATGAACACATTTCTTAAAACAATATCTGCACATTTTATATTTTAAAACAAAGTACTCACAAAGATTAAGGGTGAGCACAGCTCCTGCCTTCAATTTTTTTCACACCCACTGCATTTCGTTCGAAGTGCTTAATGCAAGCAAATGCATTGTGGGTGGGTTAATCCTGCGTTGGTGGGATCCGTAAATTTTCCACCCACTTCTGCAACTCCTCCTGCTTCCTAGGGAATTAAAATAATATCCCGGGAGACTCTGCTATGCACTACCGAAGGCGACACTTTATTAAATTTTTATTACTCATTTTGCTTTAAAACGAATTGGCGATCTTATAAACTTTCCGCGACGAAATTCATTTAGATCTAAAAGTCCGTTGACGCTTTCTTTTTCAACTTTCATTTTTGGCGCAATTTTCCGAGTAAAAGATACATTATTATATATTATACGAGGGCTGCTATATATATTTCTGGCCTAATAATGAAAATAGGCATATTTATCAACAAAAAATTTTGTTTTTTTTTTTTCGTTGGATTTGGCTCGCCTTGGAAGACCCACACGGTCGATTGCTGTTTTTTTTTTTTTGGGCTCATACGCATAGATCCATGATTCGTCACCTGTGACAATCTTATAAACGTCTTTTGAAGCACCGCGATCGTATTTTTTCGGCATTTCTTTACACCAATCCACACGAGCTTTTTTTTGAGCGATGGTCAAATTGTGTGGGATCCAACGAGAACAAACCTTTTTTACGGCCAGGTGATCATGCAATATCGAATGTATGCTGGTGGGAGAAATGTATAGGCATGTCTCTATCTGAAGATATGTTACATGACTTTCTTGCATTATCAGTTCACGTACGGCATCGATGTTTTCTGGCACAACGGCTGTTTTTGGACGACCTTCACGGAATTCGTCTTTGAGCGAGCGTCGGCCACGATTGAATTCGTTGTACAAGTTTTTCACGGTGCTATAGGATGGTGCTTCATAGCCATACAAAGATTTTTGTTCATCGATGCACTCTTGTCGTGATAATCCACGTCGAAAGTTGTGTAAAATGATCGCACGAAAAAGTTCACGAGTTAATTCCATTTTTTGGCCGAGATGAATTTTTTAATTCCCTGTAAATAAAACAATTCACGATTAAATGACAAAACGTTCTGAATGATGTTATACTAAAAAATTTCAAACTTTCCAATGGAAATGTCAGATTGCACCTGGCAACACTTAGTGTTGCCTAGTCCAGAAATATATATAGCAACCTATGTATATATACTATATTTATATTAGACTTAGAAAAAAATCTAACTACTTGTATATATGTAATATACAACAACTTTCCAACCAAAAATCAGAATCCCCTTATCATCTTTCGTTTTGGCGGAATTTCCCCATTAAAACATACGTATATATATTAGCTTTCGAAAAAGTCATATGTAGCATACAGGAATTTTTCCGCCAACCAAATTGCCCTGCATTTGGTTCTCTTTTATTTATATTTACATATACATTATTAACATGTTATTTCTAATAGACTCTAAAAACCCGTCAATCGCTGTTAAATGTGGTAAAACACGCTTATAATTTGTCTGTGTTGAGACATCCTCATCTCTGCTGAGTACCTCTTCGAAAGTTACGATAGCCACTGCCAGCTCTGCAGGAGAAATCTTTACAGTTGCGCTTGAACAGAGTTGAGCATGAAATAAGAATTATGCTCAGGACTACATATGTATATTACTATTGCAGACGTATGTCAGCTCTTTTGCTTATATTTTTATACGTTTAAATGCAAACATATGTACTCAAATGAATTCGTTTTATCCATATTTATTTTATGAATACAGGTGCAATTGAATACATTTTAATTAAGTGCATAATCCTAAAATTTATTATCCAAAACTTTTATGCACATGCGCGCCCATAAGATAGGTCGTGCCAGCTGACTCGGGACACGATTTTACGTTTTTCACTGATTCTGCTATTAGGCATTACATCGTGAGACCAAGCTTAGCCATTCGGCTCTTCAATCACACATTTTTGCTCTAATTCCGATTTATCCGTCTGTTTTCGCTGCGTTGCCACTCTTTCTTTCTCAATTCTTGCATAGCTATAGCTGCCCATGCTCTCATTCTGTCCCAGACCACCTTCGATTCGATCATGTATGTATATACGCAAACCTACATACACATATGCGTGCACATGTATTTACGCAAACCTACATACGCATATGCGTACACATGTAAATATGTCGCCCACAAAAACTAAAAACATTGTTCTTCCACAAAAACAACAATTGTCTCAAATAGCATACGTAGCGTCACAAGTCAATATGGAAGCCAAATAATAGATGCCCAAATTTGTAGAAAACGCATGCGCACTTTCAACAAGCAAATTGGCTTCATTCATAAACTCAGCCACCGTCACATCTCCCCGAGCATGCTTTTGCTCACAAGCGGCTTTCCGCGACAATGGGAAACTTTCGGGTTTTTCTTCACAGAATGAAGTAACAAAAGTGGCGACATAGCTGTTGTCGATGTAAACAGAGATTTCGCATGAAGCATTGAGTGTGCATAAATATGCAAAACAAGCATACATATGTTGCATGTAGACAAATTCACAAACATTATGCGTATGGTCTGTCATATTTGTTTACTACCACACATAATTATGTATGAGCACATGTGCGACCGCTTGGTCTTTTAAAATGATATCGAAACTTTTAATAACCAAAGCAAACCAGCACAATTGCGATTGTTGTGACAACCTTTTGAAGCACCTCTCTTATTTGTGAGGGATATCTGGAGCATTGCTGACCTTGTTCATGTTGATTTGATGAACATTTAATGTCTTCCATTTCTTCGTTGGGTCTTCGTTTAATCCTAATTAAAGGACATATAGCCAAGCTTTTTTTTTAAGTCTTTTACTTCATTTGTTGCCAAACTCATTGCTTGTTAATTTCTAGCATCAGTTCAATAAACTTAACCATTTTAAAAATATATTTGGTTTCACTTCTAACACCAATTGTAAATGTTTTACTAAGTTATTCACCTGTGTTGAAGCTCTACTTTGAGTTCGATCACTAGATTGTAAAATAAACGTCCTAATTTTAACGCCATAAATTACTTTAAATTTAAATATTTTTACACTTTACTGCTCTATATTCGCAACTCTTTACTTATAATTTTACATTTACCATGTAAATAGCAACATTCTAATCAAAACTTCTTTTTCCTGCCACTCCGGCAGCTCTTATATAAATAAAAAAAAATTAAAAATTTCGTTATCTGGTTGATTCTGCAAACTAATGTCGATTCTGTTTTTTCTGACATTGGGGTTTACTTCAACATAATTTATTTTTCTTTCACCAATCTTGGGTTACTAAATTTAGTATAAAACTTCGAATGTTAGATTCTTAAGAAGTGATGTTTAAAATAATTGGTAGTAGCGCTCAAACTTCATCGAGAATTCATAAAATGACACAGAAGAAAAAGAAAAAAATGATTTCATATAATTCAAAATCTGAATACATTCCATTGGATTTGAAGTAATTCTTCATGTTTTTCGTGAAATTATTTGAATATTCTGCGTTGTCAGAGGCTTAAAATGTCACTTATAAGCGCATTAAAAACTATTGATCAGTTATCTAATTAGTAGAATATATCATTAAGTCACAATTATTAAACGTTTAAAATATACAGTATGGCAAGAAACTCTTTACACACTGAAAAATAAAAAAATATTTTTTGACTTTGCATGCAAAAATAACGCCTTTAGTTATTGTTCGGAGCAGCTCCTTTCACAATGGAACTACCAATAATGAGTAGCATTAATCTTAAGTTATTATTTATACTTAAGTTTACTAAATTTATTCGCGCACATATATTCCACCAACTGTGGTGAGAAAACATTGAAAATATTTAATATTAATTGTTATCTATTAACTCCAATTTTGCATATCCACTGCAGCATTACTCGTTATTCTAATTCTTCATTTCCCTTTATCCTTTAATATTGTATTTTTATACATACATACATGTGAGCATAAGTAAGCTTAGCTTTGCCAAAGCCTAACATCATAGTTATGGTTCGCTTTTTACATTCGATACCTGTGCACGTATTATTTTGTAGTTCGTTTTTTTATATTCGCATTTCACCTAGTAAACCACAAGTCACGTAACTTTCTATTCGTTGTTTTATATATATTTATATTAATAAATATTTTGTAAATATATATCGTCGTTGTTTATATTGCGATTCGAAGCTATCAAAAAAGCTTGGTAACTCAACATTTTGGTGACCCAGACGTGATCGCTGCGTTTATTTATTGGTGACATAATTATACTTAACATTAAATTTCAAACTATTAGTTCGTGCGCCACCGTGCTAGTGTAACAAGTGGACATATTTTACAGTGAACAATCGATAAATCAAACGCGTGGCTTAAAACCTATTTGATTTGTGGCAAAATAGTGGCGTGATTTCTAGAAAGCGCTACTACGGTAAATTTAGATATTTATGCGAAAACATGTCTAACGTAACTTAAACCCGTAAGCACCGTTTATCGGGTGCCGCTAATTTTTTCAACGGTTCAGTACGGTTATCCGCTATACGTTACCGCGCTGATCACTTAATTTCGTTAAAATTGTAATTGGTTACATTTTTTGGATATGTCGTTGAACCAATCAGTCGGTAGTACTCCAGCCGGAGACATTCCTGCAAATGAGAGTCCCATAAGTCAGCATTCGGCGGTGGGCAGGGTGACATTTTTGAAGTTGAGGACACAGGCCATGTATAAGCGCCTTGAATGCATAAGTGCTGATATGGACTCAAAGCGGTTGCAAAGCATGAACGAGTATGCTTTATCGGCAATAATTTATTCAGTAAACGAACTGAAATCAAACTTCTTTGCGGCACACACAAGTTTGGAGGAGCATGACTTTGAATCTATAGGAAGTGATTTATTTATTCAATTTGATACGAATTTGGTTCAGTTGAAGGCTACTTTACAACGTGAAATTGGAAAGCGTAGCGCTTCTCAACATTGTTCCTCATTCAAGATGAACAGCAATGAATTCCAATCTACTATAGTGAATTCTAGTCGTTCTCGTTTGCCTCAATTAACGTTGCCTAAATTCAGTCTATCCTATATAGAGTGGACAAATTTCTTTTCGGTATTCACATCAGTCATCGATAAAGACGGCGACCTAAGCGATGTGGACAAAATGCAACATTTGCGTTCCTCCTTAAGTGGTGCTGCTCATGACATAATACGATCGTTGGAAATAAGTGAGGCTAATTATAAAATCGCATTAGATCTCCTCATTAAACGATTTGATAATAAACGTCTTATTTTTCAGGCACATAACAGGGAGATTTTCGGGATGGACAAAGCAGATGGTACTGTTGCAGTCACTTAGTTCCAAAGAGCAAGTAGCGGACTGCATACTGGTACAATTTTTAACTCAAAAGTTGGACAAAGTAACTCAAGCAAAATGGGAGGAAAGTTGGTCAATAAACGAGTTACCATCGTGGGAATCATTAGCTGCATTTTTAGAACATCGATTTCGTACCCTCGAGAATGTGGAGCATGCATTATAAACACAAGCTGAAAAATTTGGTAAAACCGAAAAAACCGTGAGTACACATCAAAGAAAATCCTTTGTAGCTTCAAATAGCTTACTGGGTGTTTGCGCATTTTGTGGAAATGCTGAACATTTGATTTATAATTGCCAACGGTTTTTAAATCTTTTGCCTAATATTCGTCAGAAAAAAGTTAAGAAACTTTTACTATGTCTAAACTGTTTAAGGAAAGGCCATCAGCTCCGAGATTGCAAATCTAGTTCTTGTCGAAAATGTCATTCAAAGCATCACACGCTTTTACATTTTAATCGTTTACCATGAGCTAATAGTAACGATTTACCATTAATATCGAACTCTGTCCAAGCTAATGCCATGACTGCAACACTGAAAATGATGCTACTGCAATCGTTTTAGTAAAGAATCGATTACTGATAATCTACCTGGCACTTCAGTCATGATCGATGATTGGAATGTTCCTTCGAATATCCAACCAGCCGATCCTGCTTTCAATTTACCACAACGCATCGATATGCTCATCGGAGCAGGGCTTTTTTTCGAACTCATTTATCTGCCCCATAAAGTTGGCACCTGGGTTACCCATTCTTCAAAAAACTCGATTGGGATGGGTTTTATCTGGTGGTTGTCAGCAAACCCGTCAACTATCGACATTTATTGTAAGCAAAAGACCATCTAGTGGAATTGATAACGATATCCAGTTAGACAAATTAGTTCGCCGCTTTTAGGAAGTTGAACATGTTCATGAACCAATCATCAAAACTTCTAAAGAAGACCTCGAGTGTGAAGAGCATCTCAAAAATAATTATTCACGTTTATCATCAGGCGAGTATTCGGTTCATTTACCCATTAAATGCAGCTTAGATTCACTTGGTGATTCATATTTAGCTGCTAGACGCAGATTCGAGAACATTGAATGCAAACTTAGTAGAAATCCTAATTCAAAGGCAAGATATAGCTCATTCATGAAAGAATATGAGCACCTTGGTTACATGTCGTTAGTTTCTGAAAGAATGATTTCCAAGTGCAGGTACTTTCTACCTCATCATTGCGTTATAAAGGGTGATAACATTAAAGTCCACTTGTTGTGCTCCAAGGCTCGTGCCGCTCCTCTGAAAACGCTGACAGTGCCCAAATTACAGCTTTGTGCGGCCGCGTTACTGGCGCAATTATTATCTGAATTAAGGACAATGAATATATTTGATTGTTCTTATTATTGCTGGTCGGATTCGTCAGTGGTTCTCTCATGGCTTCGAGAGGAACCCTCAAAGTTTAACGTATTTGTTGCCAATCGGATTTGTGCTATACAACAACTAACTAAACGCATGCAGTGGCGTTACGTTCCCACTTCCATGAATCCAGCTGACATCCAATCAAAGGGCGCTACACCAAAGGAGCTCCTAAAATCAAGGCTTTGGACGTATGGACCACAATTTTTGGAATATCACATTCACATATCTCTACCAGAAACTCGTCAAAGGGTTTTGCACATCTCATCTAATAGACCCGATATAACATTTTGGTTCAAATATATCAACTCGTTCGGAACAATGCAACGTATCTTTGGATACATATACAAATGTATAAAATCGAAAAGATCATAGCTCACAACTACAGATATCCATCGTGGGACTCAATTGCTCATACGCTTAGTCCAAAGAGCGCAGTTGTGGTTAGAAATCGTCGCCCTGAAGAAGAACAACACACATAAAGTGAAATCGCTTCGTTATCGCCATTTTTGGATAATTTTGGAATTATACAAATTGGAGGTCGTTTAAAGAACTCAACATTAGACTTCGAAGCACGTCATCCAATGATTTTACCAAAGGATTACCCACTGACGTCGTCAGTAATCACTCATTTTCATCGAAGGTATCACCACGCTGGTCCTCAGTCTCTACTTTCCTCCATTCGTATGCAATTTTGGCCTATAGGTTTAAAAAAAATTAGTGCGAGTGTTCTACGAAAATGTATCATATGCTGCAGATCGAAACCTCGCCTCGTTGAGCACATCATGGCTGACTTGCCTAAGGAACGCATCCATGCATTACGGCCTTTTATCGTTACGGGCATAGACTACAGTGGATCATTTTATTTCAAACCCGAAATGCGTAAGAAAGCACCTCATGCTATATTAGCGTATTCATTTACTTCGCCACAAAGGCTGTGTGGATGGAACTGGGAAAAATCTTTCAACAGGCTCTTTCCTTGATGCACTTAAGCGCTTTGTAGCTACTTTTGGCATACCAAGTTGCATTTGGTCAGACAATGCTACAAATTTTGTTGGCGACAAGAACGAGCTGAAGGATTTACGCGAGCTATTTCTTAGTGAAAATCATCGCAAACAAGTTCACCCTTACTGCCTTAATAATGGGATAGATTGGCGTTTTATACCTCCTCAATCACCACATTTTGGTGGTCTGCGGGAGGCAGCAGTAAAAATGGCCAAAAAAGCACTTACATATATCGCTCTATTGGTTCATTACTTTTCGGTTTTGAAGAATTACGCACCTTAGTATGTCAAATCTCAGCAGTAATCAAACCTCTTGTGCCACTTTCAGAAAATCCAGAAGAGTTAGATGTACTGACGCCCGGTCATTTTTTTATTAGTGATCCCTTATAGCTATTCCTGAGCCGAACCACACGCATCTAAACTGCAATCCTTCAAATCGCTGGCAGCAGGTTACCTACATACGACAGATATTTTGGAATCGATAGAGTGAAGAAAATCTTACTATTCTACAACAAAGAGCGAAGTGGCGTAAACCACACTCAAACATTGAAGTCAATGACATCGTATGCATCAAAGACGAAAATTCAGCACCTTTTAAATGGCCCTTGTCTCGTGTTACAGAAGTTGTCACTGGAACAGACGGGGTCACAAGAGTAGCCGTTCTTCGTACCTCTACCGGCATGACGCGTAGAGCTATCAACAAACTGTGCGTTTTACCTGTCAATGATTCTTTTAAAAGTTAGACCTTTCAACGGGTGGAGGATGTTCGGAGCAGCTCCTTTCACAATGGAACTACCAATAATGAGTAGCATTAATCTTAAGTTATTATCTATACTTAAGTTTACTAAATTTATAAGCGCACACATATTCAACCAACTGTGGTGAGAAAACATTGTAAAGATTTAATATTAATTGTTATCTGGTAACTCTAATTTTTCATATCCACCACAGCATTACTCGTTATTCTAATACTTCATTTCGCTTTATCCTTTAATATTTTTATTCATACATACATACATGTGAGAATAATTAAGCTTAGCCTTGCCAAAGCCTAGCATCATAGTTATAGTTCGCTTTTTACATTCGGCACCTGCGCACGCATTATTTTGTAGTTCGTTTCTTATATTCGCATTTCACCTAGTAAACCAGCAGCCACGTAACTTTCTATTCGTTGTTTTATATATATTTATATTAATAAATATTTTGTAAATATATCAAAGCTATCAAAAAAGCTTGGTAGCTCAACAGTTATTTTTTTCAATAATTTTTTAATGCAAACCTAGTATTTAGCAAATTTTAAATTAGTAGGTTCAAAAATAAAAACATTACAACGAGAGGGAAAATTTTAAAGCAACAAAATATGAGTTTACACATTTTTGACACTGTTAAGAAACTCTTTACATAAAGTACTTAAGCTACAGTTTAATAAATATATTTAATAACTTATACTATCTTAAGCTAATTTTAATATTTAGTATGACCCCCCTTAGCTTCAATTACGAGCCTAGTGCGATTTTTCAGAAAACTGACCAGCTTTTGTACATCATATTCTAACGGAAATTTATGCCACTCTTCCAGTACTACTGCTTTTAAGGCGGCGCGGTTTTTGGGCTGCCTTTTTGCCACTTTTTTCTTCAGATAAACCCACAAATTTTCAATAGGGTTCATGTCGGGGCTCTGAGGAGGTGTATCTATGACCTTTTAGCAATTATAAAGGAGCCATGTGCGCACAGTGAGCTCCTTATGTTTGGGGTCATTGTCCTGATAAAATTTAAATTTTGGCTTATTATCGACAAAAAAACCAAATTTTTACGCACTTTGCCTCAAGTTTGGTTTTGAGAATAAGATATTGCTCAGCATTCATTGTGTTTTCAATAAACGCAAGTTCTCCCACTCCCTTGCTGCTAATGCATCCCCAAACCATCACCGACAATTCGCCGAATTTTACTGTCGGAATGATGTTGTGCTGATCTAAAGCTGTTAACGGCTTGCGCCATACTCTAGTTGGTCCATCATTGTAGCACAGCATTATTTTGGTTTCGTCACAGAACATGACGTCAGCCCAATAGTTGTCGGCTTGATGCTCATGTTGACAGCAAAAGTTAAGCCCTTTTCAACATTTACTTTCGAAAGCATCGGCTTCTTACGCGCGACCCTTGAAGAATATTTGTTTCGCAGAATTAGTTGGCGGACGGTTTAATGTGAAACGACCGTGCCACACTCTTCTTCCAACTCCTTGGCAAGGGTTCTGGTCGAAATTTGGGGGTTTTTGGCGGACCTTACGCATAATAATCTTCTTCTTTCGACCACTTCCACACTTTGCTTCCAGTCTGTCTTCATTTTCGGCTCGATTTAAAACATTATAAATTGTTTTTCGCGATACACGAAACCACTAGCTCAGCTACAGATTTTCCAATTTGGTGACTCTAATAAATCAATTCGGTAACGTCAAAAGTCAGTCTTACGCCAGGCATGTTAAATAATTTTAAAATTAGCTTTTTGACACGTGTGCAGAAAAATTTCGCAATTAAATGAAAAGGAATGCAAACATAGCACATAGTGCAGAAGCATAGATAACAGTAAAGTACCGTTTTTTCTTCAAATAAAACAAGACAGAAAACTAAAGTTTGTAATGGGTTTATTGACGGTGTCAAAAATGTGTAAACTCATATTTAGTTGTTTAAACATTTTCCCTCTCGTTGTAATGTTTTTATTTTTGTGCATACTAATTTAAAATTTGTTTAATAATAGTTCTGCATTAAAAAAATGTTGAAAAAAATAACCAACGGCGTTGTTTTTGCATGCAAAATCAAAAAATATGTTTTTTTTTTAGTGTGTAAATAGTTTTTTGACATACAACTAAACAATTATGACTACAGAAACTTTATATCAATCGTTTCAAGTTTTTTCATTCCCAGTATGTCGGTTTTTTGAAAGTTGTGAAAAAAGTGAAAGTGAAAAGCAGTATAAGTGTGCATTTACTCTGCCAATTTATATGCCAAACTAGTGACTGCATCGATCAATCTAACAATCTTCACCACTTTCTCCTTATCCTGACCATGCATCCTTATTGCAATTATTGAGCTGTCTTATACAAAAAACTTATCGTCAGGTGACGCAGTGTTATATTTTCGGATTCTTGATTTAATTTTTATATTCGAAATTATTTATTATTAAAGTTTTATCGATTGTTTATAAATTAAATGTTAACCTAAACTAATAGTTATGATTTTATTCGCTATGTAAAACCAGAAGCAAAATATAAAACGGAATCGCTCAGAAAAATTAATAAGTTGTTTTATTTAAATTTTATAAAAAGGCTGAAGGTTATCGTTTCCAATTCGTGCCCTAGGCAATAAGTGACCTCCTTTAAATAACACACAAAATAAATAATATAAAACTGGTAAAATGATAATACGAAGAATGAAATTTAAGGAAATATTCTAGTTTAGACAAATGTGAACACCCGTTTTAATTTTCTTGAATTTTACATCTGAAATGATTAAAATAAATATATTTTTACAGTATATTAATATCTTATTCTTCTTTACTGGCGTAGACACCGCTTACGCGATTATAGCCGTGTTGTTAACTCGCGCCAGTCGTTTCTCCTTTTTGCTATGTGGGGCAAATTGGAGATTGCAAGCAAAGCCAGATCCTTCTCCACCTGGTCTTTCCAAAGGAGTGGAGGCCATCCTCTTCCTCAGCTTCCCCAGGCGGATACTGCGTCGAATACTATCAGAGCTGGAGTGCTTTCGTCCAATTGGACAACATGACCTAGCCAGCGTAGCCGCTGTCTCTTAACTCGATGAACTATGTCCATATCATCGTATTTCTCATACAGTTCATCGTTTCATCGAATGCGATATTCGCCGTGGCCAATGCGCAAAGGATCATAAATCATCCGCAGAACCTTTCTCTCGAAAATTCGTAACGTCAACTCATTAGATGTTGTCATCGTCCATGCCTCTGCACCATATAGCAGGACGGGAATATTGAGTGACTTAAAGAGTTTCGTTTTTGTGCGTCGAGAGAGAATTTTACCTCTCAATTGCCTACTCAGTCCGAAGTAGCAATTGCTGGCAAGAGTTATTCTGCGTTGTCTTTCGAGGCTGACATTATTATTGGTTAATTATTATTTTATATTAATTAAATTTTTATTTATTAACTTTTTATGAATAACTTGCGTTTTTGTGTTTCACATGACCCAAATAAGAGAAATCGCGTCCGCCAGTGAAAAAACGAATCTACCCAGCCATTTCTCCGACAGCTGTCATCAAAAAATTGCGAAAAATTTTTTTTATACACTCCACAATAAACCTCATGATATGCGAAAAACGTTCTATAGAAGAATGAACTTTTCTATGAAAAAAATGCCAATAAAACCGGCCAGATTACCCTACTGACCCCTCTAGCACGCCTTCAAACGGATGTTCGTTTGCTACCCAGACGGCACTTGGTCTAAAACCGGAGGTCGTGAGCTGCTTGAGCCATATACTATATAAAAGATTCGTGTCTGACCACTCCCAAGTGAGTGGTAATCAGAGATGTTGCAGTATATATTAGGGTGGGTCGATTCCGGACTTTTTTCGATTCGGGATTTCTAATAGTGCGGAAAAGTTGCCTTAGTACTTCCTGATTCCAATGCAACATTTTGTTTTGAGATCGGATTGCATCTTCAACCCCAACTCCGGCCTTGAAATTTCGGAAATTCGCCTTAAATCGTGAAATTGTCTACCTAGCGCCTGAAATACGCATCTCATGGCAAAATGTATGAAACAAACGTTATTTGTCACGTCATTTGCTACCGAAATGGTATATGTGATCATGGCCGTAGGACGAACCGCTTCCGAAATACGAGCGAAAATGCGGCGCGCCGCAACGCAACGTGAAAATCGGCTTGCGGCCACACTTCTTGACGTTGATTTTTTCATCGAGTTCCTTCACTCTTGTCGTTGATTTCGCCGAGTGCTATCACTTATATTCTCTCAACAGAACACAGAACTCAAAATGTCTGTATCTAAATTTAAATTTAGACAGAAATGTCCTGTGTTTGGCATATATCCGTACAATCTCTCTGAGTCCCAGTTACCTACTTACCAGGATGTTCTTTTGTGTTATCAGTTTGAAAGATTTCATATAGGGCGACTCCGAGGCGACAACTATGAACCTAGAAGTAAAGAGGTTACAGAAATAGTTGCAAAAAAGGTTGAAAATACTTTCAAGAAGTCATCTATTCCGATAGTTTCACACACCAGAGTTGTACAAATGCTCACCACATACCATAAGAAATTTTTGACTCTTAAACAAATGCTTTTAAGGAACCCAATAGGTTTGAGCTCTAAAAGAGACGACCTTGTCTCTTCTGCCAGAAAATTACTTGACATCGCTGCTTGTGAATGCATTTATTTTTCTTCTTGCACTAGTCCAAAGGAAACGAAAGTTCCTATCAATGAACAACCATTTCTCTTGGAACAGAGAACCAGAAGAATTGGTCGCATTGGAAGTGTTGATCTACCTGAAACAAAAAAGATTACAAAGAAAAATGAACGTAAAGAAAAGCTTTCAAAACGTCATTCAACATCAACACTTACCAGAAAAGTATCAGCTAGAACACGTGACCATTCAGATCAGCCAGACTCTCATACAGACGACAACAATGTAGGTGCGTCGCACATGGATTCTTCCAAGAACGATGCTGATGATGAATTTTCTCATCCATCCCCTAAAACCAAACAAAAAACAAAAAAAGAACACACTGCTTTAGCTGCCTAAAGATTTGGAGTAAGATAGAGCAGCGGCCTTGATTGTTTCATCTGTTTTTCTGGATGACAAAAAAGCAGGTTTGATAACAGAGGATCAGGCTAGCTTTGTCACTGACAAATGCAAGATTAGTCGGGCAAAAAAAAGTGTTGGAGTTAAGCTCCAAAACACCGAAAATATTGACTCTGTATAAATTATTCCTCCAGCCCTACGGCTGTTGTCCAGGAAATAAACTTTAAACTTCCACTTTTACAACTTAGTAATTTTTATTGAGCAAATTATTTCATCAGTCCTACGGGCTGTTGTCCAGGAAATAAACATTAAACTTTAACTTTTACAATTTAATAATTTTATTAAACACTATGTGCTCTTCTTAAAGTCTGGCTTAAAACAAAAACTTAAAAAAAATATGAGCACTGTCTGATTCCCTAAGCTTTGGCATAATTTCGGCAATTCTGCTGTGCTGTTGTTAATATTGGAGTAGCGAAGAATTTGCCAGTTGATGTGAAAATGCTGACACGGACTATTCCCACGCTTACTGGCTGATGTGGAGTAGCTCTTAAGAACGCTACAGTGGGCAGACTAGCAAACTAATGTGTTAACTGCCCCCCTTCTAAATCGAGGCCGTCCGCGGCCGCTTGCATGATCTTGGCTACGGCTTCCTTCTTGTCATTTGTGTCCTTTATGCGTTTACTCGTCCTGCGTATCCAAAATAATAATGTTGTACCTATACTGATAGCAACGGCCAGTATCGCTAACATGCGGAGGGTAGTGTGGTTATGGACCATTTCATGTAGCTTTTCAATGTGTCCAAGGTTCTTCAAATTAATTTTGCGCAAATAAGGTAGGCTTAAAATTTCTAAATGGTCGGTCAAGTTAACAAACTGTTTTGAGGGAATCCCAGGTCGCAGCGTTGCCTTCACTTTTTCATTGAAAAAAGTTGTACCATTTATGTAAACTTTTCCTTCGAATGTCACTAAATAAGTGCCGGATATCGTAACCGACGATGTTTGTTCTTCCCGAACTTCGACTGTTTGGTCATTTATGATGATTAAGCCACTGTCAACCTCGATGATCGGATCAAGGTTATTGTAGGTAGTTTTGCATGTCGCCTTGTTATTATTAAATAGTTGCCTCACACATGTAGAATCCGTTTTTACTTTACAGAAACTTGCAGATAGCGCTGTCGTGCAGTTTTTAACTGGAATTGTTGAATTGCCGCAATCCGCAACAGTGTCGGTCTCCACAAAAATTATTTTGTCGCCGTGTGCCACCGGAAAAACCCTAACTAAGCTGAATACTTTTTGTATTCTAGGAAACTTAACAATAAAGTTTATTATATCATTATTTTGAAAAATTTTTAACTTAGAATTACTTACAATATCGCTTATGTTTACATTGAAAGTGTACTCAGTGATCAATATTTTCGAAATTCCGTCTGTATCCAAAATTATAGGATTTACAACATTTAATTTACCTAAAACTATGGAATAAATTATATTGTCCAAATCTGTTATAACTGCCCTATTTCTGGCCATTAGTAATTCGAAAAGATGAACAGTGTCGATGTCGGGTTTTTTTGTATTGGAAATACTTTTGTTAACATTTTCAGTCAATTTGTCGATCTGTTGTTGTATCTGAGTGTTTATGAAAAATTGACGGTCATTGAATTCTATAAGTTCTTGTGTTTTAAATTTTAGTTCGTTAAAATCGTCGAAGTCTGGAGATCCGGCCATGTATTTTAGCGCAGTGGCAATCATGTTTATGTTTCGCGCTTGCCTATAATGAATTTTCACCGTGTCAATCAATCGATAAATTTGGTTAATATCCGCCTGAAGAACTTTAGTCATATGTGATTGGGGAAAACGTCCCGCAGGACGGTGAGGTAATTCGTCAAATTCGTTCGATGCGTTAAGAGTCATATTTGTCCCAAACTACTACATTCCATCAATAACTGGCATGTAGTTGGATTTTGTAAAATTAATAATTTTGCTGTCGGATCTCTGAGTACGCAAAAGTAGTAAAATAACTCTGTAAAGGTGAAAAAAAAAATTATTACCTAATGTTACTCTTATGAACCTTCCTATTATCTATTAAAACTGTGGATCCCAGATCCTTTTGAATTTTTTTTTCCGTATCAACTTTTGTAAATTTATTTCCAACTCGTTTATTGGTCCTAACGTAAACTTTATCCCCTGGCTTGAAAAACCTCGTAAGTTTACCGCTATTGTTCCTTGCCAACTCATTTTCCTGGGCTTTAATTAATTTGCCTTTTATTTCGGTTTTAAGGTCCAAAGGCATGGGAAAATTCAGCTCGATAGGTTTCCATCCAGATACTGAATGAATTGATCTATTGTATTTTGCAGTAGCAAGAAGTATTAGTTCATTGGTATCATTTAAAGCTTGTTCTAGCTTAGTGCATCTAGCGATTTCAGTTAAGGTGCTATGAAATCTCTCTATTTGCCCATTTGTTGTACTATGGAAAGGAGGGGTTGTAAAAATTTCTGCTCCAAAATGATCCTTAAGAAGGGACCTTATAGTTTGTGAGTTCAGTGACTTTTCGTTATCAACCGTCACATTCCTCGTATTTTCAAAAGAATTAAGGATTTGTAATAAAGCTTGTTTTACATCAACAATTGCCCTTGATGCAATTGGAATAACTGTAGCGAATAGCGTTAACTACGTCAGGATTAACGCATTCACCAATCAATTCTAAAGGGTGATTTTTTAAGAGCTTGATAACTTTTTTTAAAAAAAAAACGCATAAAATTTGCAAAATCTCATCGGTTCTTTATTTGAAACGTTAGATTGGTTCATGACATTTACTTTTTGAAGATAATTTCATTTAAATGTTGACCGCGGCTGCGTCTTAGGTGGTCCATTCGGAAAGTCCAATTTTGGGCAACTTTTTCGAGCATTTCGGCCGGAATAGCCCGAATTTCTTCGGAAATGTTGTCTTCCAAAGCTGGAATAGTTGCTGGTTTATTTCTGTAGACTTTAGACTTGACGTAGCCCCACAAAAAATAGTCTAAAGGCGTTAAATCGCATGATCTTGGTGGCCAACTTACGGGTCCATTTCTTGAGATGAATTGTTGTCCGAAGTTTTCCCTCAAAATGGCAATAGAATCGCGAGCTGTGTGGCATGTAGCGCCATCTTGTTGAAACCACATGTCAACCAAGTTCAGTTCTTCCATTTTTGGCAACAAAAAGTTTGTTAGCATCGAACGATAGCGATCGCCATTCACCGTAACGTTGCGTCCAACAGCATCTTTGAAAAAATACGGTCCAATGATTCCACCAGCGTACAAACCACACCAAACAGTGCATTTTTCGGGATGCATGGGCAGTTCTTGAACGGCTTCTGGTTGCTCTTCACCCCAAATGCGGCAATTTTGCTTATTTACGTAGCCATTCAACCAGAAATGAGCCTCATCGCTGAACAAAATTTGTCGATAAAACACATTTCGAACCGAACACTGATTTTGGTAATAAAATTCAATGATTTGCAAGCGTTGCTCGTTAGTAAGTCTATTCATGATGAAATGTCAAAGCATACTGAGCATCTTTCTCTTTGACACCATGTCTGAAATCCCACGTAATCTGTCAAATACTAATGCATGAAAATCCTAACCTCAAAAAAATCACCCGTTAGTAGATCCTGAATATTTTTAAATGCAATTTGATGCCTTATCCTTGACTCGAAAATAATTCTTGTCTTCTTGTTTGTGACATTTCCTTCTTCTAGAATTATCTGATTTCGAAATGAATTAACAGGGTTTTCCACTTTTGGAATAACTTCTGTTAGAGATTCTTCACTATGCACAGTAACAGATGAGGATTCCTGCTCTATTGCATTAATGTGTTGTCGTGACAATGCATCGGCAACATGATTATCCTTACCGGGTTTATAGTGAAATTGAGGTGAAAACTCCACTACAAATGCTCGACAGCGTTTTATTTTAGTGTTTGGATTCTTATCCGAGACAGCGACAGTGAAGGGCTGATAATCGGTAAAAATATTCAGCTGTTTTACTCCGTACAAATAGTTTCGCAGCATCTGAAGTGCCCACACTATCGCTAAAAGCTCTCTTTCATTGGTAGCATAATTCTCTTCTGCTGTCGGTAACGTTCTAGAAATCATGGTTATAGGCCTATTGCGTTAAGATAGTACCGCTCCAATAGTGTGTGCTGAAGCGTCAGTTGTCAAGACAAATGGTTTATTGTGATCAGGATATAGCATAAGTAGGCCCTCAGAAGGTAAAATTCTCTTAACTTTTTCGAAAGCCATCAACGCGTCATTATCCAACTCAATTTTAACATTTTTTGATTGATTCGCTCCCACATGACCATTTTCCCCCCTTAAGTATCTTTTCAGAGGCTTTACTATGGAGGCATAGTCTTTAATAAACTTCCTATAGTAACGAGATAGCCCCAAAAATGCTCGTAAACCACCAAGAGTGTTAGGCGTTATAAGTCAGAATGTCATTGACATTATCAGGGCATGTTTTTATCCCTTCCTTTGAAACGATAAATCCAAGGAATTCCACTTGTTCCCTAAGAAATTTTGATTTTTCCATTGAAACTCGCATGTTGGCTTGGTAAAGTTTCGTTAAAATTCTTTCGATGTCTCTGTAATGATCCTCTTCATTGCTTGAGAAGATGATTACATCATCGATGTAAACATGACAGCATTTCCCTATTTCATCAATGAGAACATCATTAATTGCCCTTTGGAAAATTGCGGGCGCATTTTTCAGCCCGAAAGGAAGTCTACAAAATTCATATTTTCCATTATTTACAGAGAAGGTAGTCTTTTCCCTGTCCTTCTCCGCCAACTCAATTTGGTGGAACCCTGACTTTAAGTCAAGTGTCGTAAAAAATGCTGATTTCCCCATATTTGTTAAAATGACTGAAGTGTCTGGAATGGGATACCTGTCCGAAACTGTTTTCACGTTGAGTTTCCTAAAATCAACTACCATTCTCATCTTCTTCCTCCCGTTCTCACCTGTCCCTTTTTTATCGACAACCCATATAGGATTATTATATGGAGATCGAGAAGAACGAATTATTCCATCTCGTAGTAAATCTTCAATTTCTTGATTTATAAATTCAGAAGCGGCTATCGGGCAAGGGTAGTTGATTTTAGGAAACTCAACGTGAAAACAGTTTCGGACAGGTATCCCATTCCAGACACTTCAGTCATTTTAACAAATATGGGGAAATCAGCATTTTTTACGACACTTGACTTAAAGTCAGGGTTCCACCAAATTGAGTTGGCGGAGAAGGACAGGGAAAAGACTACCTTCTCTGTAAATAATGGAAAATATGAATTTTGTAGACTTCCTTTCGGGCTGAAAAATGCGCCCGCAATTTTCCAAAGGGCAATTAATGATGTTCTCATTGATGAAATAGGGAAATGCTGTCATGTTTACATCGATGATGTAATCATCTTCTCAAGCAATGAAGAGGATCATTACAGAGACATCGAAAGAATTTTAACGAAACTTTACCAAGCCAACATGCGAGTTTCAATGGAAAAATCAAAATTTCTTTTGGGAACAAGT